>WOGP01000114.1:0-32227 GCA_015342065.1 Leptinotarsa undecemlineata
TGTGTGAAAGAAACAGGAGACCGGCTTCGTTCTCATCCCTACTCCGTGCTGTTTACTGGGTCAGAAGTGATACCTGTAGACAACTGGCGGGGATAACTAATTAAATGACGATTGATCAGTTATCGACCAGGGATGAAAAATGATTAAATTACTAAAATGGCTATTAAAAAATAGGGGTTGGTGATAAAAGCGTAAAAATTTAGGGTTGTATGTATTTTTTAATGCGACATAATAAAAAAAAATTAAGAAATAAAAAAAATCTTAAAAAAAATAAGGGTGGACAACCCTTATCACTAAGGGGTATGAAAAATAAATGTTGGCCGATTCTCAGACCTACTCAATATGCTCACAAAATTTCATGAGAATCGGTCTAGCCGTTTCGGAGGAGTACGAGAACAAACATTGTGACACGAGAATTTTATATATTATTATAAGAAGATGATTTGAAATTCTTGGGAGAACTAATAAAAAAAAAGAATTAAAAAAGAAAAATAACAATTATATGAAGCAAAAAAACCTGAAATGAAGTAACCGTGAAATGAAATACAATTAAAAATAGAACAATTGAACAAAAATTTAAAATAAAAATGAATAGGAAAGAGTTTCCAAGCCAAGTTACTTCACGACGTCTCGATTATTAGTATCCACAATCGTCTTCGGGTTATGACTGGGACTTCCATTGTCGGATATTATATAAAATGATTTGAAATATTTGAAAGAACTAATAAGAAAATAACAATTATATGAACCAAATAACCTGAAATGAAATAACAGTGAAATAAAATACAAGTAAAAATAGTACAATTGAACAAAAATTAAAAATGAAAAGTTAAGAGATTCCAAGCCAAGTTACTTCACGACCGACGTTTCGATTATTAGTATCCACAATCGCCTTCGGGTTATGATTGGGACTTCCATTGTCTGATATTATATAAAATTATTTGAAATCCCTGAAGGAACTAATAAGAAAATAACAATTATATGAAGCAAAAAAAGAAATGAAATGAGATAACAGTGAAATAAAATACAAGCAAAAATAGTATAATTGAACAAAAATTAAAAATGAAAAGTTACTTCACGACGTTTCGATTCTTAGTATCCACATGACTATTTAGCGGGAATCTAACGTGCGATCCGCCCCCCAATTTTCTGATGAGGAACGTGTTCGGCTCATTTTGAAGTGTATACACGTTATGGGTGTATTTGCTAGGCAAGTTGACATAATCAGGAGATGACATCTTCCGTCACCAAGTCAACATCATGAGGGGGGGTTAACCAGATGTAGGTAAACGTAACACAAAAATTCACATAGAAAAATTATATATAGGGTGTCGTTTGAGAAAGAAATGTGGTAATGAGTATCTAGCATTTCAACGATCGTTCCCCTTGTCTAATGAGGAACGTATAAGTGTGGTTCATTTGAAGCGCAATATCATTTGTCATTTATGATATCTAACCAAGTTGTCATCATCACGATATGACGAAGTGATAGCCCGCCATTTGTAATTTATGATATCTCGATGCGCGTATCAAAAAATTTACAGAATTATAATGCGATAAAACATTAATTTCTGGCACGAAAACTTGCATAGAAATTTCGCTAAAATATAATGCGTCAAAAATGTCATATCTGAATGAAGTTGATCCGAACACAGAGGCGGCGTGTGGGCGCTGTGGGCTACTGTCCATGGCCTCGCGCCTCAAAGCTGAATTTTTTTTTTATTTGGAAAATCTTAAAGTACACGCCAGTATTTTTTTTTCTAAATAGTACATTAGATAATTCTCAACCTAAGGATATTCCACTCTTCCGTAGGTACATGAAAGCATATGAATGAAAAATTCGTAAATTTTTTTTTTGATAAACTATAGTGTATTATAAAATAAATGAATTAATAAAATCTCATCTTTGTCATTTCTGATCCTTCTTTTTTTTTCTGGCAACACACTTAGCATTAGGCTGCTATTGCGGGGAATCCCCGGTCACAGACCTCGGGACTTCCCCTTAATAGAAAACCAATGAAAGTATCGCATGCAGACGCAGTCTCTCATTCTGTTCCTATATTATAGTTTCTAAAAGTATTTGATGTGAGAGTAAATAATAGTGTTACCTAGTTTCAAAACTATAACACGTGTTCAATAAGTACAAATTTGGATTGTGTCGTCAATAAAAATAATAACATTTATCAAGAATAAGGTAAGACGTAGGTATCTATTATACTTACATTCATATTTTTAATAGTTTTCTTTTCAAAACATTACATGATTGAAAATTATGTCTATTATATGTTTCATTTCTTCGATTTGTTGGTCTAGAATCTACCTTTTTTTATATTGCATATTATATTGTATCAAACATATAAGTTAGTTAAGGTTACGTCCAAAGTGAGTGGGTCTATTCGACCCTCCACCGCAACCCGCAAGGGTTTATTGTGGCTCACACCTTATTCACACTTGGCCAAGTAAACCCAGCTTCTTAACGAAGCCGATTAGTTTGTATCGTGAGTGGTCTCTCAGGTTACATGGTAAGAGTACGTCTCTGCCGATACACACTGTCTTCCGACAGTCCGAGTCTCTGCATGTGATGATTCAAATGACAGTGACTTGTAAGAAGGCCTGTTAGACATCGTAGTTCAGCCCTACTGTAACCCAACAACTGTTTGGTATCATGCTTCGAAGGGTGAATAAACGCCTTTAAGTGAGTCAATCCTGGAAGATTCTGTCAAAAGTCCATAAATCTTCTTGCTATCCGGGAATTCAATCTTTGTTTGGCAAAGCCTAAAGCGATGAAAATGACAGGATCTGGTCCAAGGAAGCTGCTTGCAGCACCTTTATTTGCAAGGGAATCAGCAGCCTCATTGCCTTCCAGGCCAGTATGGCCAGGAATCCAGACCAGAGACAATATGTTAAGACTTCCTATCGAAGAGAGTAGTTTTATTTAGACGTTGCTCGGTAGGAGCCAAGAGCTTCTAACGCCGCTTGACTTTCCAAGAATTTTTTATTGACTTGCGCGTCCGCACACAATTCAATAGCGTAAATTTTCGTTTGAAATACAGTTGCATAGGTTCCTAGGCAGATTAATATCTCTGTCCTGGGTCTGCGACTGAAAACACCTGCACTATAACCGGAAGGTGTTTTTGATCCATCTGTGAACAAACAACTATCCAATGATCCAGTCTTTTTACTCGGGAACAATACTTTATAAGGCAGTTCGTAATTGACAGTTGGAGGCATAAGGTCAGAGGTCATTTCCCGAATGATGTGACTCCCAGTGTCAACCAATAGTCTGTTGCACTCTTCATTAAATTAATTTGTGCGATTGGCAATGTGCACAAGTCTATATACATTACATATAGCCTCACTCTTCAGAAAAATATGGTGAGGAGGTAGATCTAGAAGTATATATATATGGCCGCTGACGGTGTGGTATATATGGCACTACTGATAGCCAGACAAGTCTGTCTCTGTAAGCCAGAGAGCTTCGCCTGGGTCGTTTTCTGTAAAGCCTTCGGCTACCAGGCAATTATACAATAAGTGATCATTAGAATGTTAATCATCTCATAAATCAAATGGATTTGTTTTGTTCGGTCTCAAAATCTCACTATCGAAATTATTATGTTTTTCAAGTGAATCTTAATTTTTTAGTATTTAGCCTAGAGTTTCCAGCTCTGAAATATGTACAACTAAACATACTGTTTTATGACTTTATTTTTATTTTATGTATTGTTAACTAATCTTGTTTAAGTTATTTGATTTTTCATTATTCTTAATCCGGGTTTTCTAGTTGGTCTCAAATTCACGTTTTTTCTAATCCACTTATGCTCATAAAATTTGATATTCCCAAAAATCTTTTCTCAAGCGACCCGTACATTTATAACTCCTTGATTATTCTTTGTATCCCTTATCTTGATAATTACTCGCTATTATGATTTCTCCTACCTATGTTAATCCAAACCTTTGTTTATGCCTCCAAAGACCAATCTGACCCCTTCTTTACCTACCGATGTGGAATATTGCATTAGTGTAAAATTTATTAATTACTTGTAAGAGTGTTAGAATTAAATCTTGTCTTGTCTACAGTACATCTAGCTACAAAACATGTTTGGTAAATCTAAAGAAATGAACTTTAAACGTTCAAGCCAGTCTTGATTATACCTACACAATAGGTTTAATGGGCTGAGGCCTATCAGAAAACAACTATTCCCCTGGCTAATACCACGAAGAGCGTTGGATTATATACGACAGGCGTCAGTGCAGGAATCTTCACAGAAAATTTCTTGCATATGCAATTGGCAATATAACTGAAACAGTCGATCTTCAATTTTGGAACGGGCACACTTGCAAACCAGTTTCGGGCTCATTAGCCATTCATCACTGCAAGATAGTGACCATCATCGACCTAAAGTCACTGATATTCCATAATTGAAAGTCTGAATTCTTTCAGAGTATTTCATTCCTCTTTCTAACTAGGAGCGAACAACAAAATAACACTCCATCTAGTGGACGAGGTTCTAACCAAGTGCTTGAAACATAGCCCACTGACTATTCCTTATTCAGAGGAATCGGGCACATTTCGGATATGCAGTTGGTTAGTACCTCGTCCACTAGATAGAGTGACATTTTGTTGTTTGCTCCAACTTAGGAAGAGGAATGAAATACTCTGAAAGAACTCCGATTTTCAATTATGGAATATTATTGACTTAAGGTCGATGATGGCCAAGATCTTGCACTGATAACGGACTAGTGAGCCTGAAACCGGTCTGCATGTGTACCCCTTCCAATGAAGGTCAACTCTTTCAGTTGTATTGCCAATTGCATATGCAGGAACTTTTCTGTGAATATTCCTGTACTGACGCCTGTCATATATAATCCAACGCCCTTCGTGGTATTAGCCTGGGGAGTAGTTGTTTTCCGATAGGCGTCAGTCCATTCAACCTACTGTGTAGGTATATTCGAGACTGGCTTCAACGTTTAAAGTTCATTTCTTTAGATTTGTTTACGGCCAGTCTTCAAGCATAGTCAACTGACTTATAAGGAAGGATTTGTTCGGGACCTAATCCCCAAGTTTCAGCACAAATCCTTCGACATATCCTTAGGAACAGTATGGCTTTGTGTAAAATTTTTTCCAAGTGAGCGTTCCAGGTGAGTGTTTTATCAAGGACAATGCCAGGATATTTCATCTCCGTTCCAAATGGAATGGCCCCGGTGGCGTTAGATCGTTCAATTTTCTCCTCCTGGTAAAATTTTCACTGTGTTACTGGGGTTGACAGACATCTGCTCCCTCAGGCACCAATTGTGAACAACATCCAACGTGCTTTGGAGGATATTACAAGCTACCCTTCCCGACATGTACCTTGCCATGTTGACAAAGTCATCTGCATAGCTTGCAGATCTACTTTTCTTCTGTCGAGGGCATCAAGCAGACTATTCATCAGGAGCGACCACCGAAGGGGAGATAGTACCCCACTTTGAGGGCAGCCTCTGGTG
The DNA here is from genome assembly GCA_015342065.1 of Leptinotarsa undecemlineata. Taxonomy (NCBI): domain Eukaryota; kingdom Metazoa; phylum Arthropoda; class Insecta; order Coleoptera; family Chrysomelidae; genus Leptinotarsa; species Leptinotarsa undecemlineata. The sequence goes on from WOGP01000114.1 coordinate 5,485, forward strand.
ACTCTGAACCTAATGGCCTCGCCTTTAAAAGTCGTAGTTGCAGTTCTGTTTACCAGCATGGCATTGGTTACTACTATGAGGAAATTCATGCATTAAAAAATGAGGGGATGGCCGTCATATTAAGATGCTTCACTCTTGAACAAATTGAAGGTACACTGATTATACAGCAAATTCAATGATACATGTGATGCCATTTAACATCGTGATGATTTTAATTTTTTTCTATGACTCGTGAACGAACTTTTAAAGAAATAAATATGCGGAAAATATAATTGAGTGAGTACCCTTCAAAACAGAAAGTCATAGTTTATTTTAAAAAGTTGGGGGGATTACTGGCAAGTAGAAAGGTTGGAAAAGTGGGTAATTTTTCGATGTCACCAAATGTATTTTGGCGTATGTTAAGGTTTTTCTTAAAAATTAATCAATTTATCAGTTGCATATGGTGCTATATTGTCATAAAAAATCCAAGAAAAAGAATTATCATGAATAACTGTTTTATTTGAAGCTTAAACAACTCAAGCGAAACATAAATAAACATTTCATTTCGAACTTTTTCATGATCGATTTACTCACAATTTTAAACAACTAAGTATGACTTTAAACCAGAATATGGTTCTTATAGTAAACGAGGCTGAAACAAAAGTCTAAACATGATAGCAATATATCTAAAAAAAATAGAACGGGCATGTAAAAAACAGGACAAATGAGTAACTATAGAAAATGTTGTACAAAAATCGTGAAAACTGAAATAAGTTCATAATGAAAACTCAATTTTCATTTTGAAAATTTCAGACAAAACTACGCCGTCAATAATAATCTTGTAATACGTTGCATAAAAACGAAATATATTCAAGCAAGAAAGTGTAATAATTGAAAATTTCGGAATGTAAACATATAATTGCTAGTTTTTTAGTTTCTTCTTGGCACTCGATTAATCACCACCAAATACCAAATGAGGGCCAGACATGGAAGTTTTTAAACTTCTAAAAGTTGTGCGAGGTGGAGAACCTAGATCGAAATATCAAAAATTTATCCCAGCTAATCTCTGGAAATTTGAGAAGTTCTGGAGACTTATGGTGCATAAAGATAGTAAGAAATGCTTCCATTCGAGAGATTATCAGAGCCGTAATAAACCCAAACAATATCGGATATCCTATGGTAATACGATGAATATCCATTATATGTTCAATTTATATCCAAAATGGAACTCCATAAGATTTCCGTCATGGACGCCCATGAGATATCCATCTTGACATCCATAAAATATTTTTCCGTGGACGTCCACATGATAAAGTACCTACACCATAATCTTCTTCTCAATAAGAAAACTTTTTTTTAGATGATAATCAAATCAGCAGACATCTCGAGAATACAAAAAAAAAATCATTTTTCAATATTTCTGAAATTAAAAAAGAATTTCGAAATTTTAGGAGTTTTTTTCTCTTACGTTACGAAACCCTAATGAATGGCCCTGAATTTGAACAGTTCTTTATGAAGTGTATGTTGTTTTATACCCATACTCGATATACATAAAAAGTGTCAAGTGGAATGACTGGGATTGCAATATTATATAATTTTTCAAAATTAAGTATATATGAATAGGTTGCTGATGTTGATGGGAACATACTTTGCGTTTCAATCATGTTTTCAATATAAGAAATCGATTCGAGCCAGTCCGGTACTGAAACGGAAATTTTAGTATGTTTATTCCTTGAAATGTTCTCACATTAACCTCCATCGTCCTTTATTGTCCATTCGGAAAGTGTCAGTTACCTTCAGTACCTGCTTCAAAGTCCTTGTTGGTCGAGGAAGGACGACCGAGGTCATATCGGGGCCATCAAACTTGAGTAGCCCTCCCCCATGTATATATCGCTTTTTGACCTGTGTTTGACACACGACTTGCACGAGACTGTTTCCTCCCCAAGTTGTTCCTTTTAATCTTTGTTATAGCTGGTGTTAGGACGTTGCAGCTTTGTGTTCATTAACCTCCACGGCGCGGCGTCTAGTCGAAGAGATGTTGCCGCATCGTTTTACTGGTTAGATAATTTTATCAAAGTTTTTTGTGATGAAGTAGAGTAATGAAATTGATTAAAAAATGATTTATTTCGATGAATATAAAATAACAAAGAACCATTAATTTTGTTTTTTTATTACATTTTCACATTATCTGAGTTAGAGAACTTACGAGAATCAGATGATATATCAGCATGAATTTGTGATTAAAATATATTAACTAAATGATATGGCCCAGGTTCGTGGTTTGCGACCCTCTGAATTAATATCTGGCCAGTACATTTTTCCAAATTGGTAAAGTACAGTACGTCAGGTCTAGTCTGATTGGTTGAATATGTTGTAGGGGTATGGTTGATAAGCGATAAGCGGCAGACTGTCTCAACTGTTTTTCCATCACCCTAATCAACTGCCCATCCAAAGTTCACCTGCCACATTATATCACTACACCTGACGATGAGACCAGATTTATGCATATAACTCAGGTCAAGTTACGACACGCAGACGAAATAAGATATACTCTGTCTGTTCAAAAAATCAGGTAAATTTTATTCATCAATTTCTTTTTTGTCCCCTACAAAGTAGTCGCCCTCAGATATAGATAAATCGTTGTAAAACGCCGCCCTTCCATGGGCCACTTCAACTTTGGGAACAGGAAAAAGTGGCAAGGGGTAAAATGGTGAATACGCTGGCTGAACCATGATTACGATATTGTTTTTGCCAAAAAATTACAAACAAGCAATGACGCCAGTGAGCATTATCGTGATGCAAAAGCCATGAATTGTTTTTCCACACTACCGGACGTTTTCTTCGTATTGTTTCTAGCAAACGGCGCATATGACTTCAATATAATATTCTTATTTTGCTTTGTTTCGGTTTTGGCTCTCCTGGGCTCTTCCATTGGAACGATTGGACTTTGGTTTCGATGTCATGACCATATACCCATGATTCGTCAACAGTTATGGCTCTTTTAAGTAAATCTGGATCGCTTTTGACGTCATTCAACAGGGTTTTTTCAGTCAAAATTCATCAATTTTGGAACGAACTTCGCGGGCACGGGCTTCATGCTCAAAATTTACCAAAAAATTGCCGATATGCCGATATTCTCAACAACTTCTCTAATAATGATTCGACTATTTTCCATAAGAACAATTTCCCCATAACAATTTCCTTCATGAACAGTTTCATCGGTTGTTGATGTTCTGGGGCGTTTAGTTTCGTTAATCAAATCTTCTCAACTTTCTGTGAAAAGCTTTTACCACTTGTAAACATTTTTTTGACTCGAAGTACAATCAACGTATGCCACTATTGACATTTCAATTGTATTTGAGCATTTAATTTCATTTTATACAGAAAATTTTATGCAAATTTTTTTATCCCATTTTTCAATAGCAGTAAATCGCCAAACTAAACATGATAAACAGTGAAGATAATTTCGAGACCATAATAAAAAAAAATAAAAATGGCTAATTGAATGTACCTATCCCGCGAAATTTGAACATTCACCTTATTTTTTCAACAGTCTACGTATGCTAATTGGTTTCATTTTACGGGAAATTTCAAAGCGAACGGGTATCAATAGCATAGTCAATAGTTCTGATTTGTTGGCACTCAGATTAAGTTATTCCCGCCAAAATCTATTCGCTATCTCTGCTCATCTTTTGTTGGAGGTAAACAATTCTGGAATCAGATTAGTGGGAACAAAACACATCTAATAGATAGATTTTGTGTGATTGGCGTGATGTACGAATGTTTGTGTGTTTATTCAAAATGTCAAAGCATCTTTGCTTTTGAATATTTGAAAGTATTTCAAATATTTTCAACTATTTCATTGACGAAAAGAACAATGATGGAATTCTTAGGTTGTTACTGCAAATTCACTACCGAAAATGTGAAGTTAGGTACTAAAATAATCTAAACTGTGAAATGTTTTTAAACGCTACATGAGTGGCAGTGATTAAATAATAGGTACAATAAGATTAATGCAACTTCTCGGGAACAAAATTTTACTTTTGGCTTTTGAAACAAATTTTCAGTTTTGGTTAATGTCAAATTATTACATTTAATAAATAAAGGTGTTTCGTGTACAGATTTTCATACATTTTATAATTCACAAATAAGTTTCATGTACAATGTTATTCACACAAGGCGAGATGTTTGTATTTTCAGTCACCAGAATCCAGGAATAAATATTCACTATAGTACCGTCGGAATGATATTGGAAACATCACATAATCCAATAAGGTATAATGAAGAAGATCAACTCAATGTTTTTTGAGCGTTGTTAAAAACTAATAACGGAAATGAGGAAGAGACTATCCCCGCAGAGGAGATAACTTGATCAACTAAGATATTGTACAATATAAAGCACTAGGGCAAAGACAAGCGAAAAGGATGATTAGCCTATCCCTATAGAGAAGTAAAAAGTTTTTAGATTTGTGCAAAAAAGACTCAAGACTAGCAACGGGATTTTCCATAAGAGTTCACCCTACTTCTGCTGTGCGGTCAAAACTGCTCTCCAGAAAACTGATTGACTTCGTCAACAGTCTTAGCATCCCGGAGTGCGAACAGCTAATGTACAAAAGAATTCGCAGTTGACACAGTCGTGTTTGAATATAAATATAGAATATGTAGAATTCTATATACACAAAGACATATACAAGTTCCAAATATTATCTGAGTTCAGTCCTCGGTGGAGTAGTGTAAATGTCTTTGAACTATAGGGATCTTCCAACAGGGACTTCTGAACTTTGACAATTGATAACGTCCATCTTGTTGAAGCTACATTTGTCAAATTAGTTGACATTTACTCAGTATATGTTTCGCTAAATCACCCCATGGACGGATATAGCATTCAACAACATGTGCAAATAATGATGATTATTACCAACTTCTTTTCGCCTGAATTGGATGATTTGGACATCAAAGACATAATATGGTTTTAACAGGACGGAGCTACGTGCTACACAGGTTATGTCACATTGGATATTCTGCACGAGCGATTTAAGGGCGTGATCATCTCACGCCCTCACGTGTGGAGGTGATGTGAACTGGCCACCGAGATCGGCGATTTGACTTCGTTAGAATTTTTCTTGTGGGGTTTTCTTAAGTCGCAGGTGTACGCGAATAAACCACAAACCACAGCGGTCCTCAAAGCCAACATAACCCATGCCATCGGTCAAATTCAGCCTGATTTATGCGCCAGAGTCATGGAAAATTGGACGTATCGAATGCGCTCTATCTAGAGACGCCGTTGCGGACATTTAAATGATGATAAAAACTCCGCACATAATGTCATTGTTCGGTATTTCAAACGTATTAAAAAATTTCGATGATATCTCATCTCATACACACTTTGTTTTATTTAAATTCAAAAATAGGAAGCTCTTGATGAAAGGCCGTATACAATGAACATATAGAAAGCTAGAGAAGCTGGAGCTGTTATTAGTAAACCAATATTTCTCTTAGACGAAGGTTTCTTACATGCAGTTGAGCCGCGTTGAAATTATTCGAGTCCCTGACAATTTGCTGTTTGGATCGGATCTTTCCTTCACTGATGAGAGGTAATACCTTAAAACCGGTTGTAGATGATCTACTCGAATAATTTCAGCATTGTCCTGCTGCTGGATGAACGATAAACCTACAAGTTTTAGTTCTACAAGACTAACCTGTGTGAGATATTTTGCAAAATGACTGTCGGATATTAGTCAATTTCTTTCATAGCAGACTAAAATACCTCTGTGAATACACCTACAAAATTATAACACATGCGACGTCAACCGAAAATTTAATAAGTCCTATCAGCAGTGTTTTTCAAATCCTTTTGGTCAAAATATAGTCAAAATCTATAGACGTATCGACCCGTTCATATAAAATCAAATTATCTTTTTCTAGAGGTTCTTATATTTTGGAAAATATACCGCCGGAATTGACCGCTGTGGCAGTGCGCCCGACTCACGATCGGAAGGCCGTGGGTTCGATTCCCGCCTCGACCAGATATTTTTCTCGAGAGAATTTATCTGGTTTAAGCTGGGATGATTTGGCAACCGTGTTAGGAATCACACGTTAAAAGATAAGACCTCGTTAGTCCTTAGCTCGCACAACTTTCTCAACTTCTGAGAGTTGTCGTTTGTATGGGGGCGACATCTGATTAACGGAAAAACAGATTTTTAAACAGATATACCAACCTAATGCCGACATTTTCATGGATGTATAAAATAATGAAAAGTTAAAAAATCTCACTAACGAAACCTCTCCGTCTCAAAGTAGCCAAGTGCCTTTTTAAAATTTTTTGGGTACCACAAACATGGTTTTCTTATAATTGGCTTCTTTAAGACGGAAAAGTCTTCAAATAAGGAACAATAAAAAAATTAATATACTGTAGTTGCTTTATAGTAATATTAGCACAACGTGACAACTCAGCATCTGATCAGACTATCCGGCGGGGTTGTTTTTGTTTTGAACACAGAGCAACCAATGAAGTTCCCACGAATATATCCCGTGCCTGCTATTCGTTCGACTCGACTCGATCTAAGGACAATGCACTAAACAATATTGCTGTCGCTGTCATCGTCATTCATTTGTTAGTCTCAGTAGTGTTTGTGTGGAGTGTTACAAAGAAAAACATAAATTATCAAATATTTTCCGCCTGCAATAACATGATTTATGCAGGCAGAAACAAATTTGAGGTGAGTCATTTGTTTGGAAATACTATATGAGTATTTGTTACTTTGGTTGGTTTCTTGATGTACCAGCGTTTGAAGTAAAACAGCTGATTGCAGTCGATGAAACGTCAACTTGATTCTATAGGATTGTGCATTGTTTTGCTTTCACAATCTTTATAAACTTCTGTTTGATCCTAGAGTTCATTTAAAAACAACGATATTATACTTTGTTGACATTAATTATCAAATTTCTTTGTTCCTGAATATCTACTAATCGTACAGAATATGTCCGCCGTTTATTGACATATAGTACGTCTTTAATTTTGTAAAATTTAAATTCGATTTCGTGTGATTATTCACTTTCTTGTGCTTAATGTTTGTTATGAAAATTATGAATGAACGTCGCAATTGACTTTGAACCGCAATTATTCTGTTTTGTCCAGTTCTGATTCTTCAATAAAATGAAATGTTTATTTGCATTCTGCCAAGATTCTGCATAATGGTTAGTTTCATTAAATCTTTTGAGAACTTTTTCGATACCACTTTGTTACTTAGGTTTTCAAACAGCGGATTCTGAAAATAAATGTTTTATATAAATTGTGCTAGACGCAATCACATTCATTGGTGAATCTCTAGGAATTTTGTTGACACATCGAACCACTTATTTTCTATAAATAACTGGAAAGGTGGAATGGACTGATCAATGATCAATGCTGTTTTGCTAGAACGCCTTATATTTTTCATTCATGGAAAAGTCGGCTTTTTAAACCTTTGACTTTCTGATGGGAGAATTTGACTTTTTGAAGGAAGAATTTTACTTTTTGAGGGAAGAATTTGACTTTTTGAGGAGAGAAAATGATTTGGAAAAATTGAAGATGTTATTAAAAATCTAATTTTCACACAGACTTGATTGAGATAGGTACCTATATTATTAATGTTCATTTAATATCGTAAATATCCCATATGACTTCTCCAGGCCGTGTGGAGAGGTGAAAGCAGAGTGACAATATTTAGAAAAATAGTATCTTTAAAAATCGACCTTCTATAATAACTATAAGGTGGAGGTTGATTCAACATCATAAAAGAGTTCAACAGTTCGTTTGGAAGGATGGAAAAGTTTAACAAAATATGAATGAAATATTGAAAATCCATAAATATCAGGACCGCAATATTTGGATGAGTTACCTAGAAAAAAATACATATAAAAAAATGAGAAGAAATAGAAAAATACCTTTTTTCGATATTTTGAAAAATTACTCTTTTTTTTTTGTTTTTTTGTAAAAATATAAAAATGTATAGATGATGTAAATCACCTGACTATATTTTTTGGGTTATTTTTCATCCCAATCGAGACAAAAATTGATTGATTTCGAATAAAGTTATTAATAAAAAAATCCCATACGATCGTACTGTATATTTATATATAATTAGCAAATATTTTGATTTTTCTATGTAAATATAAAATAAATGAGTTTATATACAGTGTGGCCCACTTTGAAGCGGGACATCGACCTGAAATTTGCATCTTGTCTCCGATTTCGAAGAACTTCATTTTAAATTGTACCTAGAGTTTAAATGAGTGTACTTTGGAGCCAAATATTCTTTCTTTCTACAAAAACCAAGGCCTGCTGGGAATATTTTTATAGGTTAAAATACAAGAAATTATATTAGCTACTTTTGAAAAACATGGTATTCAAATACGCACCTTCTCATTTTCAATTTAACTTTTCATGTGTTTTTTCGATTGTTTTGTACATCTTTCCTAAAGTACAGGCTTCTTCTAAATGCAACTATTGAATATCTGTGTTTAACAGTTTGCCTCCTTACATTAAAATGCTTGCGTTGCACTCCGGTATAACAGCGATCTTACCACCAGCGCTTCATATCGAAGCGATTTTAACGCGCCGATGAAAACGCTAGGTGTGATACCTGCTTTAGTTCCGCCGCCGCCGTCTTGAGACTAGACGGGTACATAGATTGTGATTCGTTGAACCGGAGTACTTTGTGTTTTTTACACTTATATTTCATTTCCTATTTTCATTTTAACGCCAAAACATTTAGGTCCTATATTTTTGTCGCTTCACTTATTTTGTTTCATTGGTTTCTCTCTTTTTAGCTATCGAGTATGTGAAGATTCAATGATCTACCTTTCAACAAAATATATTATCAGTCACATTGAAATAAACTATTATTGAAGTTTCCTAAATGATAACTCGTATAATATGAAGATGCATACCAAGATGTAACCAAGTTTTAACTAAAAAATATAGTCCAGTCATCTTAGTAAGTTCACCTCGTAATTTGAGATACCCATGTAAACTCGTACTACATGTATTTTGAAATCCGAAAAGTTGTATCAAAAGCTACATATGGTAGGGTGTACGCAAGTATTAAAATCTAAGGTAAAAGGTCACAAAAATCGATTTTTTGCACCTTTTTTTGCAAATATCTCCTTTTCTATGGGTTTTTCGCAATTTATGTTCATTATCAATATGGTAGAGGTTTAAATTGCCTATAACTTTTGTTCCAAAAATTTTTTTATACGTTGTATCGTTTTCGAGATAGAGGACTAATAGCGCGCGGTTAGAGCATCATTTAAGGTCAACCGGTAGTCCCGGTTAAAAACACCATATAAATTTTAATAATTATTGAAAAAACATAATTATTAATATTTTTCATTTATTATCAACTATTACCTTATATTTAATAATTATTTTACTTACGTATCTATTACGTATCAGTGTATTTATAGAATTGTTAGAGAAAATACTTATATTTCAATTCTAATATAATTTAAAGCATAAGGGAATCTTCCAAAGGCAGGAAGGAAGTAATCAATTTAAAATAAATAACTCTATACATGGATGTGTAGATCATACATTTTTTTTCTTTCGTGTAATTCAATGTTTATATGAGAGTAACTGTTTCAGGAGGACTTTCTTTCAGTTTGTGTCTGAAAGTTACTTCTTTGCATGATCTACACATCCATGTTTACAGTTATTTATTTTAAATTGATTACTTCCTCCTTTTTTTTTTTGGAAGATTCCCTTATCCTTCTTTTTGTATCAAGATGGAGTAGTAGAAAGCCAAAAACTTTCTTTCCCACAACTTATATTTTGTTAAAGAAACTGAAATAAAGGTTATTTTTTTGTTCCACGATGTCTGTTATAGGACATTTCTTGTTGAAATCTGAATCGTCCTCATTTGAAGTTTCTCTATTCCGTGTTTTTTACTACTCAACACAAAGAATATGTGTCTAATTATTTCCTACTTCCACTATACAATTCACAATTCGAAAGAATTCATAAATCTTTCTGGTTCAAAAAAAATATATACAGGGGAAATTAAAAAAGAACAAATTCAAAAAATACCCTTTATCGGCATAAAAATTTTTCACAAAACTCATTTTCACAGATCTATATATATTTATATGCTTTTCCTATTCTAAGAGAAAACCCAAGTTTTGTCACATATTCAGTGATGATTCAACTTCTGAAGACAACTTATTTAGTCCACACATAAATTAATATTTGTAACATGGTGTAAGCCAATCTAATATTCGTTAGGACCGTTCATTTCTCGGAAAATCTACTTATGGCTTATGACCTTGTCACTTGTCTTGTTGTATATCAAAAATATATATTTTCAAGTGATTTTATACCATTATTTGGCAAATGAACTTTGCCCAATTATTTTATTTGATTTGGATCTTTTTTGTGAACTGGTCTTGTTCTTGAGTATTTCTCACACTGATGATCTATCATGCGTATAAATATTTTGTTTTTCTGGTTTCTCACACAGGCACCGCTCTCAGAACGCCTTCAGGATTTTTCTGTAGTGCTTGCGTTTTGGTCTTGAAAAGACTTAGGTGGAATTGAAAAATTTGCTTACTCATGAAATGAGACTTATTCCAATCTGAACGATTTTCAATATATCTTCCCAGAAAATGATAGACATGATACCAACATGTTCAGTGTCATATTGTCTATCGTAGATATTTTCACAGATAGGAACAAAGAACTTATAATTAGAGACAACATAATCCGGGCTGGTAGGTCGTGGTTGAATGGAACCTGTAGTGCCAAGCGTTTCGTTTGCGACTGCGGCAGACATCTTTAGTGGTATACGCATCGAATTCAAATACGAAAGTAGTATCTCGAATTCTCAGCGACCACAGACTGGGGAACTCCAAGAAATTCAAAACATTAATTGACATTTTTGGTAATGAGTTAATGTAATTACATAAGATTGTGAGGGACCCTGCTATAGAATTGTGCCTCTTTAGAGACTGTGTTGATTACAATAGGATTATCTCAATCGGGATCTTAAACTCAATTAGTATATCCAGAGGTTAATGGTTAGTTTTGATATATAGGTATACAATGCACTTTTTCTAGGTTAGTATCGTTAACAGGTTTTATCGTGTTCCTTAGGCATTGCGGTTCTTTTTCGATGTGTGGTGTTGTCCTATTATAGAGTTAGGTGAATGGTCCGGTTGCTGGCGGTCGAATTGACGTGTTTTGGTACAGGTAGGGCCTGGAGTAGGCTGACCACTACCTGTTCGCCAGCGGGAATTCATCGAGGATATCCTGGAATGGCTCCGGAATATCCTCCAGGGCTCCTAGGAGCATGGTTAGGGAAAACGGGAACTTCTTCTTTGGAATCCCTGCGGAGCCTCCAGAGGGTGGCCAGCGTATATATAGCAGCGATGTTACTGCTGCTGAGGGTTCTGGCGACGTATCGGTCTTGGAGTATTATTTTCACTATGTTATGAGGTTTGTTAAAGAAGATTCGGAAATAGAAGTTGTGTATGTTACTTAGTTTTTTCTCTGAGTTAGAATGTGATGTAGTAGTCTCGGGAAGTTCTCACATTTTATATATGTGTAGTAAAGTTTTACTGGCGCCTCTTCCGAGCTTGCCTCTCAAGGTTTTTAGAAAAGTTGATCTGTCTTGAGTGTTTCGTAGGTCAGTTTGCCTATTGAGGGTCTTCGTGAAAGTAACTCCCAAGTAGGTCAACAAGTCTTGGATTCTCTCCTGAAATATCCAATTTGTTAGTATTCAGTGTGAGTCGGGTTGTGGTGCCTGAAGAGGATGGTGATGTTTTGGTCTGGCTAATTTTGATACGCCACTTGCTACGCCAAAGAGCAAAGTGCTTCGTCATTGTATACCCCGACCAAAGTTATCGAAGCAGAAAGCGCAATTGTCTGCCCTGGCATTATTATATCTCGCTCGGAGACATTTATCTTTTTGGAGAAAACTGATGCCTGGGTTTTCGTAGCATTGAATTGCACCTGGTTACTTTCACCCCAATTCTAATTCACCTCTATATTCTCATTAAGCTGCTGCCGGTTAGGATTTGCATCCTGGAAACAAACAAACATAAAAAAATGTAAATAATAATTTTAAATACACTTGGTGATGCCAGCATTTTCTGTGATCAAGGGGAGCCATATCCCATCGGAAAAATATCATGCCTGAATGAATCTCAAAACTTCCATTAAATGGATAATTGAAAAACCTTCAGGTGATATGTTTTATCTCTGTTTGAATTAGTTATTCCCAAGATTGAACATAGGCAAAAACAAAAAACAGCACGGCCGGTTACACGATTTGAATCAAAACTTTATCATTAGATGAAGCTATCAACAACTGGTACATCTACTGCTTCGAAATTTCCACCCAAAATTAATGTTTTGTAGCTGGTTGATTCATACGATGGCACACCATCACCAAATATTTTATTTATGGACAATCCCCACGTGGTCAGAGAAAGTCAAGATGTAGCCGAACTCGTAAGAGCCAGCATGTGGTATAAGAAATACATTTCAGTGTTCTTGTTTGTCAGCATCTCGACTTCACCTATTCTCATCGCTGGAGTGTAAGTGCAGGACCTCAAAATTGGTCAGCTCACTGTCCTGATATGAATCCTGTAGATTTTCATTTATGAAGTCACCAATTTATTTTTCATTCTTTGTTTTTATTTTATGTTTTCCATGCATAGTTTTTAGAATGAGTCAAAGTGAGTTTTACTTTTTTCTAAAACGAAATTAAATATAAAGGAAACAAGAGACCAGAAAGTTGTATTTTCAGAAGCTTTATCTGAAAACTACAGAAGACAAGATAATGGCGTAACATTTTACCAGTGGCTGCCGTGGCCACTGAGTCGCCATTGGGCAGAATAATGTCGATCTAGTCACAGCTACATGATCTCCTCATATTTCGAATAACTCTAAGAAAATTTACAAATCACTTTCTTTAGTTTTGTATACCGTATTAAGGAAACACCATACATTTAGTAGAGAAAATTTGATCGGGTGTACCCCACCACAGTATAAATCCTGAGAATTACTGTGTAAACCTGTGAGAGAATCGTATGTGAAAGAGACTCTTCGAGGTCAAACATTATTAAAACATATTTAAAAAATTCGATTGAATAATATCGGTTGGCAGCTCTTTTTATTCCCCTAATTGAAAATGCCATATCTAATGCGTTAGATCATAATACTTTAATTTTAAGAAGTCTCCAAAGTATTTTTGAATTCCTTCAGAGTATATCTCTTGAATCATGTATGTAGATTACTTTCTGTATCATTGAAAATTTGCTGTCTTAATGTTTTCATTTAGTTATGAATCTTCTTATAAGTATACAAGGGCATAGACCGCCAAGAGCCTCACAATTTTATAGCCGCCACTGATATCAAGCAAATAAAAGTATTAAGTTTGGCTACGCAAACATTTTATGATACCTCAGTTATATATTTCATTCTCTCCACGAATTAGATAGAAACAATGCAAAATATAGAATTTGTCTGCTGATAGAACGTAAGGACATATTTGTCCTTGAGAAAAATAAACCAAAGAACTCTGACAAAGCTGATGTTTCATTTGAGTTGATTACTATTATAGTGATCTAAATGAAGACAAAATGCAGGTGTGTAAACATGTTTTCATAAGATTACTGATCTTTTATCTTTAACTAACACCGATCTTCTAGCACACAGGTATTTTATTTTTCCGAACTTTTCGTCAAACTAGAGAACGGAAAGAAAATATCACCTCAATATCATGAAAGAATCATTCTTGAGAGAAAATCGCGAGTAAAATGCAATAATACAATTTTATTTTTCCCTAATCCCATCATAAATATTTTTCCAACTTCGTTATCATCAGGAGATAACTGAAATGAAATTTTTACGGTCGTTTTTATACAAATCTGAGCGAACCGTCTGAGTGTTACAAGGGAAAAATCCCATCAGTCAGTTTTTTCTCAAAAAAAAACAAAATTACGGTGCTGTCTAATTGTTATTGAAGTTATACTTATCCGTCTTCATACAAAAAAAACTACCCTCAAGTAGTTTGAATTACACGAAAGATTAAATTCTTTTGAAATAACTACTTCTATATGAACATTGAATTATACAAAAAAACTTTTTCCTTTCCAGTTTGTACTCCAAACAGTCGTTATAAGATTGAATCTGAATACAGAAGTTAAACTGAATTTAATTTAATATGGAAATATCATGCACATGATTGCTACACGCACACATTGCTTTGTATACGAAAGAGGTGAAATTTCACTTGCATAGAACACTGTCATCCTCAATGGTGGATGTTTGATTGCCTCACTTCCTCTTCAGCACCAATCTGGATAGCATTACAAGATAAAGGCACTAATTTCATTGTTAAAATTACCACTCAATATCACCAATGAGTTAAATCTAATCATGTCATCGATGACAATACGTAATGATATACGATCGCTTATTTGATCCAATTCCAGTCATAGGAATGTTTCAAAATGTTTGAAAATAGGCGGTACTGGGGAGAAATCCCGTCAATCATTGCGCGCTTATGGAAAAACCCCTGGAGTCAATAACAATACTGGTTTCAAAGTTACGTTCTCATTAAAGTCATATTTTCGATAAAAAGCTACCTTTCCTCAGAGTGTGATTCTAATATAAGCCTAATTGAATAAAACTCATACAAATAGGTTCCAGAAAACTGACGGGAGGTTTTGAGGAATACTCGACTCAAACCCACTCCATTTGCTGCAGTTGATTGTGGAGGAGATGTGGTTTTTCAAAACTGAACTGAACACCTCTCGTCATTTCACCCAATTTCCTACCAGACCAATTCGAATGTTGAAAATGTCAGCGACAAAAAGAGAACTCGTGTTTTATAAAAATATGTTTGGGATGTACATCTTCAGCTCTTCAAAATTAAAAACGCCGGAGTAAAAAGTCTTAGGAAGAAATACTCGGTCACTCCCGCTAAGCCACTGCAGAGTTTGTATAATGGAAAAAATCCAACAAAAAAAGCAAAATATCGTGAAAATATTGTGAAGAATTTTCTACAAAAATTGTTCACAATGGAGAAAGTGACGAGACCAGTAATACGCCGAAATTATTCAAGAAGATTGTGAGAGACTCAAATAGAAAATACTTTGGTTAGTGTGCTGAGATAATTAACCATATTGATATAAAAAGCAAGTGATATCGATTGAATATTAATAAGTTACCGATTTAATTTGATGTTTCTTTTTTTCCGAGTGAAGGTATTTCCCCTGTACCCTTCATTTCTTGCATGATAAAAGCCATTGAATATATTCCTAAAATAACCTGTTATGTTATTTCGTTATTGTACCTAATGCTAATTATCATCTGTTATTATACCAATATTCACTTATTATCTACCTATAACTATTATGTTCTTTGGAAACCAGAATATATGGAAAACAACTGTATGAAATATGTCCCTTTTAACAAGGTATTCTGGTCCTCTCAATTTTACAATCACAATCCTAACATCTTATTTGGTAAATGCCAGATTTTTCCTTATCCGTCATCCCGTTTTCGGGTTACCCAACACTTGCTGAAGAGTACGAGCAGTTTTGACAACTACTCTCATATTGATGTATTTTGGTTCATACGGAAGAATTATAAACCTTGAGTCTTCGTTTTTTTAATTAGTCACCATGTCTGAAAGATGCCCGATACTCTCAGCTATTCCTTCAATATTTTTTGTTGATATTATATCTCCATCAGGGGGAGTGCTAGTATCATTTTTATATACATCTCATTCTGAACCCTCAACGTCGCTTCCTATGGCAAATACAAGGCAATGGAAAGTAATTTAACTCTTTTTGTGTTTCCACTTCAAATTTAGTGATGAACAGATTAGCCATGAGAGGAGACAATGGAGCAATTCTGTTCCATGCAAATTGTGTAAGCTGGATGTTATAATCGACTATTTCACCACATAGTTCAGCATTTTTGATGTTCAATTCAAGTTCCTTCAGAAATTCGAATGTTTTTTATATAAGGCCACTTGTAAATAATGAAGATACATCAAATTGGGTTGCAGACTCGATAAAGTTTCGAATTTTGTTCTCAGCCATTTGGTGATCTTACGTAGGGGAACTTATAGCTGATATATTATTTGCACCGACTTATGTGGTTTGTAAATTTTTGACTGACCCTATAATATTTCGATCCTGCAGAATCAGTTAGATACTTCGAATTTACCTAACCCGTTTGCGATTAGATAGGACATTTCAATTGATTTTGTTTTTACAGGTACGTCATGACGAACATTCCAGCAATGGGAAAACACAAACTGTTTTTGATCATTTTGGTATTCATGGGAATACTGTTAATGTTGGCTATGCACGTAACTAATTCTAATGATGTCAATATTCCTACCGAGTATCAGCATATCCATTTGAAACATATTAACAAAAATCTCGAAGAATTACAATCTGATCCAGACTACTCCAAACTAATAAACATAAGCTTTTCTTTCATGCATTTACCATTAGTTTGTAAAGACGAATCGCCACTCTTCGTAGTTATAGTTCACACAGCCCCTGGTAATTTTGAAAAACGGAAAGTTATCAGACAAACTTGGGCAGATAAAGCAAACAAAGTCAAGGTTTTGTTCGCGACAGGACTGGTGACTGATGAGAATGTCCAAAACAAAATCGAGGAAGAGTACGAAACCGAAGGAGACTTCCTACAAGGTAATTTCATCGATAGTTACCACAATCTAACCTATAAACATGTGATGTTATTGAAGTATATGGTTCACCACTGTCCCAACGTGCAATATCTCGTTAAATTGGATGACGATGTATTCGTCAACATGCCCAACTTGAAGACATTCCTGCATTTATATGACATAGAAAACAAAGATTCTGAAAAAATATTGTGTTCCAGAATGTATGGAAATCCTGTGTTACGTGAAGGTAGGTGGGGTGTTCCTGTAGAAGAGTATCCCGATTCATTTTACCCCTACCATTGTTCTGGCTTTGCCGTCATCTACCCAAGAACTGTTATATTTAAGTTGAATTCCGAGTCCCAAAAAACTAACTATTTTTGGATAGACGACGTATTTGTGACTGGAATTCTGGCCAAAGGTGCGAAAATCACCCATACGGGTATTGAAAATTTGATTTTGAGCAATGACGATGTTATTAACATCGTCGACAAACACTTTGTCAACATCACCAAACCTTTTCTGTTCGGCAGAATGAATTTGGATCCGCATCAGATAAAGTCGTTGTGGGATTTTGTTAGCCATCATACCCCCAAAGTCAGTATATTGGAATATCTTGGATGAACCTTTTATTAAGGAGGTGAGTATGACATATATGATATATATAAAATCAAGAAAGGTTAATGCAGTCAAGCTGCTAAGAAATAATTACGGTGCTTCAGTGGTCCTAGGCTGAACCGCTCCAAAGGGAACAAGCCTGGAAGTGAAGACGATGGCATCTCTCCTAACGAAAACGTCATAAATCGACAGAAGACTCAACTTTCGAATACCAAACATGAACAAGGCTCCCTATGGCGGTCAGTTGCAAAGCCAAGCTTCGATATTAACTTCAGAACAAGATTCGTCTTCTGTCTTTCACTGCAAGGCAGTGATCCAACACCAAACTTCACTGTTTCGACCCACCAGGTCTCATCAGTGGTTCTAGGCTGAATCAACTTTGCTTTGCAACTAATTGTCTTGTGTAGCCTCGTTCATTTTTGATATTCGAAAACTGAGTCTAAGTCACCATTTATGGGACACGAGAGAGGCCCAATAGAAACACTTTTGAGATAGTTCAGTTCAGCCTAGCACCATCGGTGAGACCTGTCAGATTCACACAGCGCTGCCTGGTTTTGGATCATAAGATCATTTAGAAAAATATGCAAACATACAAACAAACCAGTGTTGTAGAGAAATGAGCTGATACTGACTCCATGCTTTTCATGAAAATGCCAATATGTTCCACTAATATAGAGCAGCATAAATTAAAGGAATATAAAAGACACCAGACTTTTGGATGCTTTCAAAACGCTAGAAGAAATATGAGAATTAGAAACACCAATGAAGTTCTCAAGAGAAGAAGAACATTGCTCACTCTTGTAAAAACTAATTTATCAATTTTTCTTTAATGAAGTCACATAACACCCTGTATGAAAGATTCATGAACATATACTGATGATTCAGTGGAAATTTCAGCGGTAAAGTATATAACAGATTTTCTCTGTAAATGCTAAATGTGCCTCTGAACGTAATATTTTCTAATTTTTCAGTTTATTGATATACTCCCAGGACCAAAAGATAATCAGTCAATTGTTGCTATCATACAATAGATTTCTTCAATTCTACCATATCTCTGCTTACTCTTTTGACATAACATTTTTCAAAGTTTGACATTCGACAAAATCCGTACTTGATTGTGTGACATATAATGTTACATAATATTTTCTGAAATATTTTATATCGCTCAAAATATTATTTTCTATTCCTCAATGCAGCTTCACTTTCTCCATCAAATTAATTATTTAGATAAAACTAAATAATTAATTTCCATCTTGTCTGATCAATGCATTTAATGCAAGTCATTTAGAATCGGTTGACATTGATGCTTTGCTCAAACTTCTGACATTCTAAATCAAGTTCAATTGTCCGTATGAAATATTTTGTTGTTGAACATTTCATATGAGTTTTCTGTTCTGTCATATATTCTGTCGTTATAATTAGTTCTTTTCACGAGCATTTATTTTTTTGAAAAAATGCTTGCTGATTAGCCAAATTGGGATAATTGATGATGCCTGCGTTCCTCCTAAACTTTTTTGATTATATGTTGAACATTCCTTATTTCATGCTGAAAATATTTCAGCCAATTTTTATAAAATGTGTGTTTTTGTTGATTCCATTTTTCAAAAAACCACGCCACTGAATCCACTTGAGTTTTCTCCATTCAATATCAATTATCCCACTTCTGCCACCAATATTAATAAAATGGATTTTTATATACCTGGCACCTCAATATTCAATATCAGTAGTTCCTTTGTTTCGAAACAATAAATGTATAGTACCCAATATTCAAATCATTGAAGAAATAAAAAATATGAAACAGAAGATAATCTATAAAGAATTTTTGTGAGCTGAAACAGCATAAGTGGGCTTTGGTTCTAAGACAAAATTCAAAACAAATACGAATGTTTATGACAAAAACTATTGTTGAGAATATACGAATAAATGAATCAAAAATAAAGTCAAATTCCAAATCAACTTATCAAAAATGTTCAGATAATCTTCATCCAAAATTGTTCTCAGTATTAAAGGAACATTTCTCTGTGATTTTTTTCTTGCGTTTTTCTCTTCGATGATTGCGATTTCGTTGAAATTTCTGCTGAACCATTCATCATAACTTAATCGTTACGTTGGTGGATTTGCACGTTCTCTTCCCCTTCCTGTTTATTAGCTATATTTTCTCTTCATACAAATTTATGAGAATGTGTTTGACAAATTTTATATACCAAAAGGTTGGGTATTTTTGTGGAATATCCAAAAATAATTATATTTGAAAAAATTCATCATGCTGAGAAAAGAATTGATGACGTTGCTAAGCATCCAGTTCTTGACTTAATGGTCCCGAGTTCGAATCCAACCAGATATTTTCTCAAAAGAATGCATCCAGTCGATTGTAGATTGGATATGTCGATTTAATACAATGTTTGGAACCTTTGGTGTAGTAATAAATATCACTGGAGTTTTTTTCCCAACACCAAATCATTATTTTCCCGCTTCGGCGAGTGTTTCGATCACCAAGTGATCATCTTCAAGAGGAAGATCAAACTGAAGACCTTGAAAATGATCACTTGGTGATCGAAAGATGTGTCGAGGTGTTGAAATAACGGTTTTGTGTTGGGAAAAAACTCCAATAATATTGAATATGTCAAATTATATGTCTGACGGAAATATAGTGTCAGACTCTCCAGGATTATAGGTAATTCGAAGAGTTAATAACAATACCCATCAAGATACATCGAAATAACGCAATGAACACATGCCGCTGCAGTTGTTTCTGTATTGAAAAAACATAATGTTGGCAATTCATATTGGCAGTCTTATTTTTAAAAGTATACATAAATATGTCAAACATCTCATATTCCTATCGGTATTGACATAGAATGAATTTATGAACTTTTATCACTTCATTTCGCAAAATATGATTATTTCATGCATTTGAACAATGCAATTATGTATTACGTAGTTTCCTTATTTCTACTCTTAACCTTTAACTGCATTATGCACGCACATATTAATAGGGTATTAAAAGATAAACATGTCATTGCGTAAAATGTATTTCTACTAATTAAATTTGAGGAATAGAAAATAATCTGATGACTGTGTCGAGGAAAGATATATACACGTATTGCGAAAATGAATATTTTTTAAAGAAAATTCGTACCATTGACCTCTTTCAACTCTTGGAGCTGGTGTTGCCGCCAAGACAAGGGATTATCATCTCTTGTCTCGTCTTATTTCATCTCCAACAAGACAAAAGAATTTTTTTCTCTGAATAGGACAAAAGATTGGTTCATTTTTGTCGAGACAAAACTAGATAGGAAAGTCGTCTCTTAACAAGAGTGGGCAAGAGATGTCGAGAGAAAAGTAACATAAAAAATCACTTTATTTTTCATGCATAGCTCGCCAAGAGAAATTCTTATTATATTTTCAATTTTTATGTTGATATAGTGTCTTTTGTTTCTACTTGGTTAGTTATGAGAATCTTATTAATCCAACAGGAAATTGTTTGTTTCTTCCTTGAATTTGAAATGTTTGCATATAATCTCGTGTGTATAGTTCAAGTAAACGATATAGTGCAACCTACCTTCCAACAGCTCCCCTTTAATAATATAGTTAGGAAGCTAACTTATTCCGTTATTCAATAATCATGTCTGATTACATGAGAATCACAATAACTTTATAATATATGTTTATATGGGTGAGTGGGAAAGTAGGGATTCAAATAAGAGGGTGATAATTGAAAATACTTCTGAATACTACTTACTCACATTTATATACAATCGATCGCTTCAAAAACGCTTCACTAACTTTTTTCGAAAGCTTCTGATAATTCCTCTTCCATATTCTCTGTTTCACTATGACTGTTGTCATTTACATCAATAATGAATTTATTTTCACCAATAATGTGGAAGTGTTCAATCTCCATATAGTCTTTTTCAATCCTTTTATGCCAGGTTGCTTTATGCTTTGTTTTATTTTTCCCCAAATCAACTCGATAGGATCGAAAACAAAAAAATTGGGGGAAAGTATCAGTATAGTGTGTCCATACTTTTCAGCAATACTCTCCAAGGCATACACTTTTTCAAATGTTTTTGCCTGTAAAACTTCAAGTAGTTGGTTTTTGGTATGGTAATCTTCAAAATACAAATTGTTTAACATTAAAAAATTTTGTATTTCATCTTTCTTCGAATTTTTATTCGGTATTTTGATGAGTTGTCGCAATGAGTTTTCAAACCATTCCTCAAAAATTTTAGCTTCCATGCTCTTATGATAGTCAACATTGCAGTCCTCAAGTTTTTTCCATATAATTTCAAAGAACTTGGAACCCATCCATTACTTCCTCCTCAATGTACAACGATTAGTCGCGAACCTTTGTTTGCATACAAAAAAGGTGAGCAGAATTTGAAAGTGTTCATGATTATTCATTGATTTTTACCAAGTAACGGAAAGGTGTATTCAAAATTAGAAGCTGAAACTCGAATCTCAGGAGGTTGTACGAGATGAGAAAACTTCCTTTGTCTGATAAGGTGAACCACAAATCTAGTAATTGAATGAAAATAATCACTTACTCGTGTGTGAGCGCAGCACTCTAAAAAAGATAGTATATGTGCCTTATAATACAGAAGCTGCTGGAAGATTGAAACGGAAAGTTTGTGATTCTTGGTTATATTTCAAAATTTTACTCATTCTATGATTTCTATTATAGAAAACAATCCACATCATCCCCTGGATTTTTGCCAGGTTTTTTTTAATGATTCAGATGACTGTCCATAATTTCATGAATTTTTCTTCAATATTAGTTTTTGTGTATGCATTTTGGTTTCAATCATAATAATGCAATTTGAAAGTCGCTAAATATTCAGAAGTTACTTTTTTAAATTCCCTACCATCTTGATTATTGAAGTGCCTCAACAATTATGACACTTTCACTGCTGTTTTTTCCCAACAATTTATCATTTTCATCACTGCTAAACTTTCAGTTTCTGTATCATCTTAAAATTGAAATCTAAAGAATTTCTTATTGATGAAAGTCACAGGAATGATGTTATGGAATATATGTACGATATTTTTCAGACTATCCTGATACCTGCCCTTTAATATTGATACCAATCCGTTTTTGAATGACGAAACTTCTATAATATGACAATTTCAAATTCAATATACTTGGGTTTTACAGATTATTCACAGTATTTTCAGTAAGTTTCAAAAGCTGCAAATTAAAAATCGAAATATCGACTGAAAACTGTTATTTATTCTTTATTCAAATCCGCCTGTGAGTGTCATCAAAGAAGGGCTCAGAGTCAGGAACGTCCAATCTGTGGATAATACATCCAACACTGTAATATATTATTGAAAAAATATTAGAGGTTATATCAACATAATTTTTTCCAGGTGTATCAGTTTTTCCTAGTCAAAAATGTGAATGATGTTCCACTGGAGAAACAATTTTTTTTGTTACGACAAGAACTATTTCCGGATAGTATTATTGAGAGAAAAAGTGTTTCTGTCCATATTTATGATATAATATATATGAGTAAATGTTATTTATATATTTGTAAACTTGAGTTTAATATAATTTCTTTGTTGTATTTGAATGTTCTTTTCGTTGATCAAATTCCTTATATTTTGAATATTTTTGTTTTTGTGTAAATCATAAGAATTTTTCATGTGTGGAAAATTTATGATAACCCATAGTCTTCAATATATTGATCATTTTGGTAATATATTTGTTACCGAAAATAGTTTGCCTATGAAATGAGATCATATAGTCCAAAGCTGATTCTCTATAGTAAGATATATCGAACAATGACGCATTCAACCAGGAGAGCGGAGAGGTTCAAAACTTGTGAAAGGTTAATGCAGTCAAGCTGCTGGAAAATAATTCCATGAAAATCAAAAGATAAATAGATGAGTACTATTTTGATCACCCCCATATTGATTTCAATTCAAGGACCACCAGTAGAGTGCTGTTTCAGACTATAGGGCATCGTCGGTACCGGGCAGGCGGTCCTCGATTGAAGACAAAATGAGAAAAACCAACAAAGTACTTGATAAAAATAGCTACGTAAATGCATGCGAAACATTGGTGGAACCACCTATTGGTTAACCTATGGGTTAAGGTTCTATATGAAAGGTAGGGGCTAACGGGACTTTCAGTTAAACACGTTAAAAAAACGCACATACTCGATTTCTAAAATCGTCAAGCTTTCGTCTCTGAATAGAGAATTCGACAGGACCAAGTAATCCTAGTTTTACAATTAAAAAATTTTTCACTAAATTGGCGTATCGATGTTAAAAATGTCATAATTTTCAGATATCTGACTTTCGACAAAATGCTTTTGTTCTTAAAATGCTAACCTATATACGTAAGACTTTGAAACTATAGCCATTGGCATGTCTTGCTCATTCGCCGAAAAATTCACCTTCCATTTCCCAACTGGTTAAAGAAGACGATTTAGGTGTAATTCATTAAAATGTTAAATAATATTTCATATATTTTTATATTTCTATGGCAGTATGTCAAACATTAGACAGAGGCATTCCCAATTTAAAGTTTATAATAATCACGATATGAAATTCACTCATGGCGAAATATGAAGTACCAATCAACAGTTATTAGTTGTGGAAACTGATGCCATATTATTGTTGGCCTCATTGAAAAGAACAAAAAAAGACATTTAGCGTTAACTATGTCCGACCTTGATATATTGTCCCATTCAAAGGTTAAAGGGGGGAAGTTTTCATGTCTGCACTCTATATCAGTGGTATTTGGCTTGATTTCGAATGCGACATTTGTGTTCATCTTAAGAATTATCCTGAGTTTCTTGATAGGGAAAACCATTTATTCAATTTGATCATTTCTATCTTTTTTTTTGTTCAATTTTCAGACATTTCAAGTAAAATGAGAAAGGAATAATTTACGTTATCTCAAGTAAGTATTGAAATCTCTACTTCAATGAAGTGGAATGATTTCACAAATATTTCAACAGTGTAAATGAATTTGTTTACATATAGATAGAGTAGAAGTTAAAATGTTAGTTACGACTTTTAAGTAACCTTTCAGAAACACTTCTACATGAAAAAGAATTATGACCAGCATACTTTAATTACACTTTACAGTTATCGCACTTATCTTACCTGTTCACTGTCACTTGTACTTTTGTCTTTTATCCGTAATTCGAAATAATTAGCATTTGGACTTCTCAGAATGAATCTAATCTTCCGTCGAAATTCATCGAACGCGTCAGATTATAATAAAAGATCAAAATGACTTAATCATTTGAGTCCAGGATGAATAGAATAATATAGTCAAGGAGAATAGGCAGCAAATCTTGAACACAATAACGAGATAGAACAAGAAGGAGAGGCTGAAATAACATCATCCGAACTGACTGAACTGATGCACCTGAAGGACGTGGATAGTGAGATAAAGACCTTCAAAACTTTGGGGTTAAGGGGGGTCATTTTGGGGAAAGTTCTATATCTGGGGGTGACACTAAAAAACCGACTGTTCAAGAACACCTAAAAACTAGAAAGACAAAGGTAACACTCTGGTAAGAATCATCCATGATTATGTATTTTTATAGAGATTCACTAGGGGCATTGTGACATCTGGTAATTCCGAGAAGTCAAAGAACTGGCGGAGATGAACTCACCAAATGATTTTACTAGATACAAATCATCAATTCCATTCATGGGCCTGAAACCTCTGTTTATGGTATGAAACTAGAACATAACTAAAATAGTAATAAGAAGCATAGAGAGTACTTTGTAACATACAATATCTATTTATCTATACTATTAAAGGCTTTTTAAGAATAGTCTGACATATTTCTATTCAAAACTCCAAATGATTTGATACTCTCCTAAAATATCACCAAAAATCAAATGCAATGTTTCCTTTCGGTAAAGGAAGAGCATTAGTTCAAGATCATTAATTTATTGAATAAGTCAGTTTTTCGTAATGAAAATCAAGAGTTTTTCGATAGACGAGATCTTATAATATGAAGAGTTTCATCAATAGTTACGTTCGTGGAAATACTTTTGTCGAAGCTCACCAGAATATCATCATTAAATTTTCTAGTTTACGTATGCAATGGTAGTATATTTCAACTGTTCCATATCGAGATATCGGTTTAAAAATTTCTAAATGCATCTTGCTAATTTTTGACGAGGTGATACAATTGAACTCACAATGAACATTAGGTTCAAGTATTTTTTGGCAAACCTTAAAAATGACGAACGTTACTAAAATGAGTGATCGGTTGAGTGCTTTCTGTTTGGTGAGTACATTTTTCTTATTATTTTATAGATTTTGGAATGTGAGAATTCACAGAAAGATCTATCAAAATCATAAGTGTGTTTTTCGAGAACAGTAGTAAAACATTTGAAGTTGATAGTTACTGCAAAAAGTGTGTTTGTCTACATCTGACCGATTAATAACATTCTCTCACTTCTCTCCAAATTGAAACTTCTGAGATACGTTTCTTATGATAATGTAAATTATCACAGACTGAGGGTTATTATTCGGAGAGCCGTCAGTTTTGGGTCGAGTCTCGATACTTCTCGCCGACGAAAAATACACGATGAGCGACATTTTATGCTAATTCGCGAGGAACTTCTGTGAAACAAACGTAACCTAAAACTTGATCGCATCATTTATCAGGATTTACTTTTTCGAATGCTCCAAAAGAATTGAACACCAAAACATGAATATAGAGAATATTGTTTTCAAAGTTTTTCAAAGACTCCAAATTTCGATTCAAATGAAATTCCTATGGCTGTGATATGAATATATTTATCTACTAATATATACCGGTGATACTATGTTGTAATTTAGTGAAAGAAATTAGTGTTTCTTCTTTTAACGTTATCGAAAACGGATGAGTGGCTTCTCCCGAAACTTCGAAGTACACGATTGATATTTCATGTAAGTGACATTTTTTTATCAAGTTTCTTATGAATGATATTTGTTCCTATAACGAATGTTTGTAATACAAACTTAATGGAAAAAAGTGATTTTCATGTAATTCAATGTTCATTTGAAAGCAGTTGTTTCAAAAAAATTCTTTCTTTTGTGTAATTTGATGTTCATGTGAAAGTGATTGTTTCGAATGGATGTTTTCCTTTCTCTAATTCAAAGTTATATGGAAGTAGCTGTGTCGAAAGGGTTTCATCTTCCAGTTTTTATATGAAAGAAACTTCTGTGTATGCACTACATATTAGTGTCCGACCGAAAGTTCGATTTCGGTCGAGTTTCGACAAAAAACGGGTTTCGGTTTAGTTTTGGTTTAGGAGGCAAACCTGTCGAGACCTGCCTGCCGTTTTCTTTATTCTCCCCTCAAAACATAATCCTTGCAAGGAAGTTTCCGTTTAGGCCGAAACTGAGACCGTTACCGAAATTCGGTTTCGGTCGTAAAAACCAGTTTCGGTCAGAGACTACTTTTTTTTTTCTCTCTTCTCTTGGCTCTGCTCCCTTA
>WOGP01000115.1:0-54166 GCA_015342065.1 Leptinotarsa undecemlineata
CCAACGTTGGATTAGTAACCGCCGAGGGCTCTTGCGAGGCACCTCTCACACACATCTAGCTTGAAACCGGCCGACGCCTGTTACCCGCAATTGCGGGATTGGGTGGTCGACCGATAACTTTATTGGGTGAGTGCCGTGTGGTCTGCATCGGGGGCCTGTCTCAAACCCTTACGAGAGAGACAGTTGTTCCCCCGCCACTCACCCCGAAAATATACCAGCGTGGTACAAACAGAACTGGTTGGTATCACAATCGCCACAAAAGCCTAAGTGCTATGGGCTTACACTCATCCTCCCTACATTACAGATACAGATACAGAACTCTTTAACAAATACTCGTGGAAAGCGTTTGAGGATTTCTAACTGTCAAAATTATTACAATGGAAAAAGAGACAACTCAGTTTCTGAGCCTGCTATAAAAACAGTGCTTGGCTTATTGATCTAATCATATGAATATGCCGTATAAAACGAAATCATGAGAATTTTGTCAAAATATGTCATTCGGTTGAGACAAATGTTTAAAAAATCATATGAAGGGGTATTTCTACTATCGTTAATTGACTGTTGTACCAAAAAATCAAACGATATGGATGAAACATTTTCAACGTTAGATTTTTGGTTGAACTAGGGACATCTATCTGTACCTGTCACGATGACAAAACTTCGTATTTGAATATTTTATGTGTTTCACATTTCAAATGGCTAAATCACCTTTTCTTTGAATTGTTCAGTTTGTTACACAGAATCAATCAAAAAATCATTAATTTGGAAATAAATCATCATAAAACTAACGCACTGTATGGTATCTATGGTATATTGGGCTGAAATTTCGTATATAGGGGTTTGAAATATGCTAGAATCGAATGAGCTATCCATTTTTTTTGACAAAAAAGTGCATAAAGGCTCTTCTTGCCACATTTTTGAAAAGAGCTCGTCGAGTACTGTAATTTGAAATTTTTAGTTTTTGAAATCGGTTCATAGGTTCCCAAAAAACAAACTATACATGGAACACTAACATCCCCAATAATATTCTTCGAAGGTTCGTGAAAATACATTTGTCTTATCACCTCATCAGCACTCTTTTTGATAACATTATGGAACTAAGCACTCACTGTTCATGTGAATATTGTTTCAGAAGGGTTTTTTCCTTCGATATATCCACCATGTATTTGGGTCATTATCATAGGTGTAAATGTACGTTTTCTCAAAATGCTCCATAAAAATTCAACTTAGAATTGATGTCGAAAATGACCTCATTGCCATTTCAAATCTTTGTTGATGAAAATCATCTTTGAAGTGGAAAGTGTTTCATTTGTTCACAATTTTAAAAGCTCTAAAATAGCTTCCGCGTTCAATTTTGATCTATTTTGTAGATTATTAATATTTTGTGGTAGTGTATTGATTTGAAAATTGGTAAACAAACACACACCGTTGGAGATTTCTAATCGATAAGGTTTTTCAATTAAGTTAGGAGCTTTTCCATGAACTGTTTCTATCTACAAGCAATGCAATGGTTTGAAAATTCACTGATGTTTTGCAAGTTTTTGATACGGAAAATCAATAGAACAGGCAAATGGTTCCAGAGGACAATTTTGTTTGTTTAGTGGTGGAGAACCATAAAAATGTAGAGGTTCACCATAGAGGAAACTGGGTAGAGTACAATTTTGTTAAACTGTTCTCACGTGTGGCTATAGTTCTGTAAATCTTTTGTTCCACTGATTTTATCGCAGTTTCTTTAATTTTTTCTTCATTCCTTGTTGTAAGAATGGAAAATGTATTGTATACTCCATATATTGCCTCTGAAATCAATTGTGTCAGTTGTAAATTTCGTAATTTAGAATTTACTGGGAATTTAAAATTCACTTCTATTTTTACAACTTGGATATCAGGGTAGTATATATTGTATTCATATTTTTAAAAATGAATCAAAACTACAAAAACATAATTTATACAATTCATTGTATGATTTTCACTATAACGTATTTTACAAAAACCGCGACACGTGTTTTGATATGCAAAAGCTACCTCAAGCCTTTACTCTTAAGGAAGCTATTGCATAGTTCAATTTCTAGATCGTGCTTTTATGTAATACAGTAATTGGATCCTAATTGGATCCTAATCAATAAATCTCTTTCACAATAAATTTTCACCGTTTTAAGAACAAACTCATCAACTGGACATATAATACCTTAACTTAGATTCAATTACCAATTACATCTTCATTAAATAAATCCAACGAAAAGGAATTATTGAAATCTAAATAGTCATTGACCAATAGTTCCGAATTCTAGGGTCAATTGAATTCGGAGCATTTCAGAATTCACAATGCAGTCGCGATTGTTCTTGTCCCTTTTCCAAGATATGATTTCCGAATGTCGAACTGGCTTTTCATTCAAATAACTCTATTTTTTTGTATCGCTGAGTTTTCTTCAATAATAAAAACATTTTAAATCTTGATGATAATGAATACTCCAGATCTATTCGACACTAAACTTCTGTCTTCATTATTCTCAATGAATTTACTCAAGTTATCATTTGTTCTGTAGACTACGTCTCAATAAACGAGCATTATTATTAGAGTGTTAATCAAAGTGGGTTAATTTTATATAATATTAACTATCTTCCTTAGAAGTAGAATAGACCTGACTTGTTTCCGTAAATTTCAAGAAAGCATTCAGTCGAAAATATCAACCTTGTAATCATCATTGATAAATATTTATTTTGTCAGTGGAGGATTTTCAATTGAAAATTGTTTTTTTTGAGTCACACACGAGTGAAAACCCACTGTTCTGATAAATTTCCATGCAGTACTCAATTGTTCATTTTTTTGTATTTCATGTCCATGCTCAATTACGAAACACCCCGTATGTCATGCCTAATTAATTGAATAGTCGTTCACATCAGAACATTGTGTTATTTATTGTTTCAGTACAAATTAAAATTCTGTTTGCTTTCATCATACATGTCGACATAACTGCTAGAAGTCTATAAAGAACAAAAAAATTACGAAAACACGAAATGTCCTTCTTGTAACATAGCACATTATGCAAACATATCCATTCTATTCATATACCGTGAAGCATTCGCTTAACTTTGATATTTACTATTTAACCTCATTGTAACTATTTGGCAAAGATGATCAAATCACTTTTTCGAGATTCACTTTCGACGAATAAACAAGTATATTTCGAGTATGTACCAACATATGTGAATGTGCTAACACTTTTACTCTGACTGAACTCTGCTTTCAAACATGGGGACACAGTATGGGTTACTTATTTAAAAAATAATTTCACTTATCTGGAATATAAATGAGCCTGCTCAAGAAAACGCGCTAATGGATGATGAGAAAATGACAATATTCAAATTTTGAATAACCTCTTCCCTGAACATATATGTTTTGCTCTGTTAAAATATATCATACCTGGATAACATAGACAAAAAAGAAGAATACAATGGAAAATGTGAAAGAAACAGTGATAGTACAAGAAAAATGCGTTTAAGGCAAAATAATTTCCTTATTTACCAAGATTCTTCAATAAACCTTTTTTTTATAAACCTTCCACAATTTTGATTTACGAGTATACCTTTGATAGCGATCCCAGCTCAAGTTTTCGAAAGGTTTCGATTAATGGTTTTCTAAATGAATATGGTCTTATCTCAGTCAGACCATAAATAAACTGAAACTATTCCCGACAGTCAAGAAATCGGTATGACCAACAGGCAGGTACAGACTAAGGCACCAAAAATTTTGATCCAGGGCTCATTCGATTCGGTATGACCTCCAGCAACTTTTTGAAAAATTCCAAGAGGGGCTCGAAAAAATTGCAATAGTTATAACAATTTTGTAAAAAAGGGGGACCTTTGAACAATACAAATTATTTCAATTGAATATCATTAATAAGAAAAAAAATTCACATACCTTCTGGACACTTGAATAATCAAAAATTCATGAAAAACATTTTTTCCGTGATTATTTCATTGAATATACTTCAGAGACCCCTACATTTTGTATTATGAAAGAGAGGACATTGGCAGATCCAGATCTTCAGATGATGTGTTGCTGCAGGTTTTTCCGGATTTTCCTGCAGCTGAAAAAGCATATACACCACTGGAATTATTGAAGTCACTCCGGAGCGCCAATAATTTTTGTTGTTGTTTTATAATTTCATGATTTGTATTGAAAAGTATTATAATTCCATGGTTTGTATTGAAAAGTTATTAACAAAATAGATTAATGTTATCTTTTCAACTTTAGTTGATTAACTAATTTTTACAGGTTTAAAATTTACATAAAAACCCTGATAATTTTCAAAATAAACACCTCAAATTTTGTTGACTACTTGGAGCTTTTCTTGAAAGACTCCCGTTGAAAATTTTCATTTTCCAATCTGTTATAATTAATCAAAGACGCTAAAAAGTTGAAAATTCAATTAAAGCAATGAAAATATGTTTTTTCAATATTCAAATTCATTCGTATTCTTATTACTTGAAGTTATATAAAATTGATTGTTCATATAATTTTAAGCTCTATTTGTTTAAAAAATTGTTACAAACAGATGTATTTGAAATAGTTTTGGGAAGATTTCTATCAGTGATGAATATTATGATTTTTAAAAACAAAATCGTTTCATAAAAAAGAAGTATTGCTTCAAAACGCATTTATTGATTACAACTTTTTTTTGCTACTAAATATGAATATTAAGGAAACATTTTTATTCATTCTGAGAAAACATTTTTTCAATTTATATTTTCTTCACTCATTTAATAAACAATTTGTTTCAAAAGAATTGATTTCCACGATATATTTTTTTAAGTACTATCAAAAAAAAAAACAAAAACAATGCCAAACGCAAAAATAGAAAATTATTAAAAAAATTGTAAAAATTAGGAATTTTGTTCTACATAACAGTAGCCATATAGCTGTCACTTTTTGTGAAATGACTGTGAAATTTTTCGAGTTGTTTCTGCAGCACTTTGGTTCAATTTGGATCCATAGAAAAAACCCAAAAATTGCCCAACGATACCAAAATATATAGTAATTAGCTGAAAATAGGCAAAAAATTCAAATATACGGTATAACATTCTCTACCTATCAGTATATCGCTATGCTAGAACAATACTAGGATAACTTGACAAATATAGTTTTGAAAAAATTGAGTTTTAATGTTGTATTTGTAGCTGATATTTACATTTCTCAAACTGACAATGTCGTTTTATGGTGTTTGGTTTCTAAGGTATATGGAAGCCTAATGTTAATATCATTATTGTTATAAATTGTCAATTTTGTTTTTTAACTTCTTTTTGTAAGATATCTTTGTATTACCTTGGATAAAAAATATACTCTGAAGATATCTCGGTTTTTGCTCGAAGTTATCTCAGCATTGAAATTACTTTTTTTTTAGTATAAGTTATTCCTACTTTCGTTGAAAAAGGCCTTGTATTGTTCTATATTTTTTTTGAACATCAGTAAACGTTACGTCATTATTTCTCATTTTTGACAATAACCTTGTATTCATTTTCTTTTCTGAAGTTGTCCTTCGAATGACGTAGTAATGAAAACAGCTATAGAAAGAAAAAAACATTTGTTTTTACAAGTAAAACGAATATAAACTCTTAACAATAAACAAAAGTAACTATTAGGCACTGTTCCTTGGCATGAAAATATGAACTTTGATGACAAAAAGTATAAAATAGGGTATCAATTACTTGAAGTTTACTCACTCTTCGCATGACCTACCTTTTTGCCTTTTTGAAAGGCTTTCAAACTCTATGAGAAATCATGATGTTCTACTGGGATATGTTTGAGTAAGCTCAAAAGATCTGAGTGTTTTTCAAACGATATTTTTGGCCTGTTAATATACGCCGCAGTAGGTCTATTATTTTCTTCGAAATTTTTTTTAAGTGATCATTATTTTTTTTAAATTCTGTATCAAAAGTATCTTTATAATAAATTGAATTTGGATCGTCTTTGGTGACACGCAATACTTTTATTTTAGCCCAAACTTTTCCAATCTGATATGTCAGAATATTTAATATTATTTATTGAATGAGGCTTCCCTATTTTTTTGCTAGTTTGATAACCATTTCCACTTGTGTGGAGTACACAAGGACCCACAAAGCTCTCTTCCTTGAAGATTCTATGCAAGAATGCATAGGGTCTCCCATGTTTTGGGAATGACCCGCTATCGTTTGATAACGACCACCTCTGATGGAAAATTGTCAGTATCCTAAATTACTTCATGAATTTTTGCACTCTGTATATTAATTCACCGCATTCACAACATTTTTTGGTGATGCACCACATTTTGCGGCCTCTCTAAGTATTCTTCGTGTCCTATTAGACATCGTGAATACAAGTTTCAACTCCGGTGTCATCCGCTACGCAAACAGCGACAAACTAATGAGCTCATTTACCAAATTATTTTTATTTCATTATTTGAAAGTTTATACTTCAAATAGTACATCTGCAAATAATCTAAATTTTCACTCTTTAACTTCCCCTTCAAATTAATAGTTGAACGTGGCGTTCACCGAAAATGGGCGTGGTCAAACGTGACGTCACATCAGCCGCCAGTGCTGGCTGATAAGCGAAATACGTATGTATTGTACGTATGCATTGTACTGAAGCCGTAGTTTACTGCAGTGTATCAACTGCGTGAATATGTAATACGTGGTATTTTCAAACTAGTCCGCAAATGAAACAAAATTCGACGATGGCAGCGATTCATAATCTTCAACTACAGGCCCGGTTGCCACCACTCGAAGCTCATTGCTTGGTGTGACGTCAGGATGTACCGAGGGCGATATCATATTTTCAAAGGCTCTTTCTCAGTTGTTAATTGACATAAAAACCGGTAAATTTTGTGAGACACTTGGGAGATGATTCACTTTGATAATGTATAATTTTCAATAAAAAACTAAATTAGCCTGAATGAGCCCATTCTCACAGACAAGTTGCAACCTTTATTTGGTGTTCAATACAAAGACATCTCCAAGATACCTGAAGGTATTGAATATTAACGTGGAGCAATATAAAGATATTTCAGAAAGCAGTCATTATTAAATGGAATATTGTTTATTCGTAGTGAAAAACTGAGACATATTCGATAACGATAACTTCAAAAATGAAAATACCTTATAGAAAATATCCTTATACTTCGGAAAATAGTGAAACAACTCAAAATGTCCTTCTTTTTCACAAAACAAAACATGAGAATATGAGTCGCATATCGAACGAAAAAAACAAACTTCTCAACATGACTCACTATTGGACAATAAATTTAAAAAAATACTCACAATAGTGAGATATCAGTTATTTCATACTCAGTATTTTGAATGCAACATATATAGCTCCAGAAAGAGCATTTCCTCAGCATTATTTGTAACAGATTTCTCAAATTAGCCATTTTTCAAGTGTCTTAGTATTGTTCTAGCACAACTTTATGCCATATCACAGTAGAATAGTAGAATAAATATTTATTGAGATATGGAGCTACAAAAAGACATGATATTGAGACGGACAAACTTTTTTAAACAACCTAATCAACAATTCGGATTTTTATTTTGGTCTCAATAGTAACGCTTACATAGGATGTGTTGAGAGATAATTACAGATTGCCTTTCAGTGATTTTACTTTCAGAAATGATGAATATTTTTATCATCATTATTATATCAACAAGTCTGTATAAATAAATATTTTTTTACTCCATTCTTCGAGGAGTTTTCAAGAACATCACAATACTGATATAACCAAAGTGTGGCATAATCACATATGGCATGTGTTTGCGGAAACGTTTCAGTAAATACTTGAGAAACATTCCTCAGAAACTACGAGCTGAATAGCATATCGATTCATAGACATATTTCAAATCCTTCGAATCGATCTCATAACAACCGCGAATAGAACTTTCACTAACTGAATGATTCTTACTCAAGATCATCCACTTTGGCATATCACGTTCGGCTGTACGTGCGGTCGGGAATGTTCAATAGCATTAATGATGCTCCAATCTGCAAGTTTACTTGAGGAACTCATTAAGCGAAATATCAATTGGTTGGGTAGATGTGGATACCTTCAATGACGGTTGATGTTGGTAATATAAACATTTGCCTAATACGATCTTCAACAAAATATGATAATACTGTCTGTCCACTATGTTGAAAATGAAACGAAAATTAAAATCAACAAATTGGCCAGGTGTGGTTTGTGGACAGTGATAAAAGTTTGTTGATGGATAAAACTTTTTTTTGAGTTTTACTACTTGGGTAATATTCAATTAATTTTATAATTCCTGAACAAGAAGGAAATTAATAACCAATATTAGGAGTGAATAATTTTTTGGGGAAGAAAGTTTTTGACTTTCTACTACTCCTTCTTGATACAAAAAAAATAAGGGAATTTTCCAAAGAAAGGAAGGAAGTAATCGATTTGAAAATAAGTAACTCTATACATGGATGTGTAGATCATGCAAAGAAGTAACTTTCAGACACAAACTGAAAGAAAGTCCTCCTGAAATTATGACATTGAAGAAGATTTATGAGTTATGTGATACAAGACAAATCTATAAGAATTTTGAAAGATATTAAAAAAACAGTTGTAATTACGTGAAATAGAGAGCAGGACACGATTCTAAAGGAGAAACGCGGCGTTCTCCCTTATTTTTTTAAGGACAAAATTCAAGCATTACAGGAAAATCCTCAAGGCGCTTTCAGAGCGGTGCCTGTGCGAAAGTAGCTATTCACATTAAATTTCAATTGCTGGAGATTGAATCCATTTGGAGAAACGTTCTCAGGAAGTTTATTTCACATAAACATAAAAGGTTGGGATTTGTCCCTTTCCCGTGAAAGGGACAAATCTCCAACCTTTCTTCGATGTTCCAGGCTATCAAGGTTGCACGTGATGTTCGCGTCTCCAATCAGGTGGATGGCTGTTTTCTGGATGGAACTTCCGGGTATGTTTGGGGGCAGAGCTCCATACATGAGAACAATACTTCAATAATGCATAAAAAGTTGCTGAAGTATGTAAAGTTTTCTGTTTCGGAACAGTGTTCCAAACTTTTGAGAAGTAGCTTTTGTCAGTCCAGCGACATGATTATGCCAAAACGTATTGGTGTTCATTTTAACCGCCAACAAAATTATCTAAGCAAAAAGCGGAATCGTCTGATGTGACATTATTATATCCGGTTCGGAGACATTTATCTTCCTGAAGAAAACTGATGCCTGGATTTTTGTGGCATTGAATTGAACCTGGTTACTCGAAACCCCAATTCGAAATCACTCCTATATCATCATTAAGATATGCAACCTTCTGCTGCCAGTAAAGCCAGTAAATTCCGTAGCCGATGTCCTGGAATCCAAATGGAATGACAAGTGTGCTGTCGTCCGTAGTAATTGCCCCCAAGTAACGTCATATTTCACCTTCTTTATCGAGACGAAAAAAACCCTAAAACTTTCTTACCAATAGCTCTCTTCCTCAGTTCAGATGTAGATAGAGGCTGATCCTTTTATGTTTTACTGAATTTAATACAAGACACCAAAACTGAATTCCACTTGGTTGAACTGGCAACCAAAAAAGAAAAGAAAGAAAAACCGGGTTTCACCTTCTTTATCTGTATCTGTTCAGAAGTGGAGGTGAGTGTAGGCCTATAGCACTTAGTCCACATGTACCCCACTGTACATTCTCCCGAGAAGTGGTTCCCCTAGTTCATCGTCTATCCTGTCCTTTCGAGGATGTTGGACAGGTCACTGGGAGACATCTCCTTTATATCGGCAGGGTCTCAGGCATCTCAGCGTCACTCAGGGTGATCCTGGCAAGATAGCATTCTTTGATTCCATCCTATCTCTTCAGAGATTGAGCATGGGTGTAACATTTGGCTAGTTTCGAAATTGTCGAAGTCATCAGGCCGTAGGTACCACTGAGTCCTAAAATTCTTAGTCCAGTCGCTTCCTTGGCTAAAGAGTTGGCAAAAAACGATCAGGATAAACAAATGATTGCATACACCACGTTCCCTCTACACATTGTTCCACCATGCCATTCATTATAAAGCAGCGAGTGTGTAGATTTCAGTTAGAGTACTCATAAACAAGACTGAAAAAAACCGTTTGTATCTATGTTTCCGCTACTAAGCTGTCGCACCCCTATGAACGACAACTCTCAAGAGTAGAATTTTGTGCGAGCTAAGGACTAACTAGGTTTTACCTTTCGAAGTGTGATTCCGAGCACGGGTTGGACGATAGAAAGTGAAAATCGATCGTTCGGCTTTGCGGTTCAAACCACCGGTTCCTGGCCATACTAGCCTGGAAGGTAATGAGGCTGCTGACTTCCTGGCAAAAGAGGGTGCTGCAAGCGGCTTCGTTGGACCAGAACCTGTCATTGGCATCGCTTTAGGCTTTTCCAAATAGAAATTGAACACCTGAATGGCAAGAAAATTTATGGACTTATGGCAGAATCTTCCAGGATTGGCTCACTCCAAGAGGTTTATTTACTCTTCGAAACTTGATACCAAACAGTTGTTGGAGTACAGTAGGGATGAACTACGATGCCTAACATGCCTTCTTAGAGGGCACTGTCTTTTTAATCATCATTAATTGTCTAATATAATATAAATTGATTTGAAAACAATTTTAAAGAATAACCGAAACTAACAATTTCATTAAACAAAAAACTGAAATTACAAAGAAATAACATACAAGAATCAAACAAAAAAAAATGAAATATTGATAAATACTGTGAATTATAAAAATATTATAAAGAAAAAATGAAAAATTTAAAATTCAAAGATTCCAAACAAAGTTACGTCACGACGTTTCGATTTTTAGTACCCAAAATCGTCTTCGGGTGATAACTGGGCTTATTCGACCAAGCGTCTTGATTCCAGACAGGTTGGTGCCCAGCTCCCTTACCTTCTTGGCTGATTTTTGTCGAAGAAGGACAAATGAGTTCATGACTGAAGGGATATTGGCGATAAGACCTCAGACATCAGTACGGCCCTTCATGGGGTACCCATATGGACTTATTCCTCCGAGATTTGACTATTTATAGATCATTCAAATGCTTTCACCTATTCCCTCTTCCCTCTCTCCGATTCATTGGCTTTAGCAGGAGATGACCGTTTGGCGTTGTTGGACAACATATACGCGGCTTCTTTTAATTTTCTCCTAAACCAGTGTTCCTCTTTGTGGATGATTTCAGCTCGAACCCACTTGATGATATGTTGATGCTCAGCTATTCCGGATTTGCTGGTTTCTCGTCGCTGTTTGCAATGCTAACTTTTAATGGCCTCTTAGTTTCACCGATATATGATTCTCCGCACTGGCAGGGTATCCGGTAAATGCAATGAATCGCAATCCGTGTTTGGTGGCCTAGTTTTTGTGAGGCTGCTACGGATAATGTTTCCAGATCTGAAACAGGCCCTGATGTTATACTTGAACCCAATCCTCCTTATCCTTTCTGATAATCCAGTACAGAATCAGTCACAACCAGTACAAGTACTGGCTGTGACTGATTGTGGCGGCTTCTCTTCCTTGTGAAGTTCCTGCCGTCTTCTAGCTAAAGCCTGTTTACCATCACTCTGGACTAACCATTTCGATGAAAGTCATTTTTTATGATGCGTAGTTCCTTTTCGAGACCTTCCTTTGTACTACAGAGCCCGAAAGCACGGTCTAGTAGTCTTTATGATTCCTCTCTTAGTCGATTGATGGTGGTTGGATTTCTTGTTCAGATACTGTCTGTGTGAGTGGCTTTTCGGTATATAGATGTTTCCCATTTAGTGTCGGTCCTTTTCACCAATACGTCTAAGAAAGGCAATTTGTTGTGGACTTCCTTCTCCATTGTTTTGCATTCCCATGCTTCCATATTATGAAGGTGTTGTCTACTTATCTCTATCAGACTCGGGGCTTCTTCAATGGCCAGATTTTTAAATTCCTCCATATATATATTAACTATAACCGGTGAAAGTGGCGATCACATTGGCAGTCCCTCATCTTGCATAAAGAATTCGTCCTTCATTTGGAAATAGCAGATTCGTACACAGCTTCCCAGTAATTCCATGATTACTTGTATCGGTAGGTTTGTTCTATCTTTCAAGTCCCCATCTTCGGATAACTTCTTCTGTATTTATTTGAAGTGTTTCTTCGACAGGAACGTTGGTGTAGAGGCTTTTCTCGTGGAAACTGATCAGTTGATCCTGCTCTTTGACTTCGACTTGAATCTGTTTAAATATGTCTGTTTAAATCTGTTTTTCCGTTAATCAGCTTCCGTTAATCCCTTAGTAGTTCAACAAAATGCTTTGAATTTTTCGCAAACGATTATGTTTTACCTTGCAGTGATTTAGTTAAACCACTTCACAAGTGGTTTAATTACAACCACTTCACATAATACAAGTTGAAAATTTAAAAAATCACTAGAAGGCGATTGGGGATACTAACAATCGAAACGTCGAGACGCAACTTCGTTTGGATTCTTTTGATTTTAATTTTCTTTCACATTTTTTGTTGATAATATTGTTTTAATTTTCAGCTTTTACCAAAATTTCAAGTTTGTATTGTTTTTGGTTGTTGCTTTCACGTTATTTTTTTGTAATTTCAGTTATTTGTTTAATAAAATTGTTATTTTCGGTTATTCTATTCAATTTATTTTTCAGGGAATTCAAATCAATTTATATTATATTAGACAATGGAAGTCCGAACTGATGAAATACACCACGAAACATTATCAAACCACTTCAAAGAAACTTTGGACCTAACCTAACCCGTCCCGGCATGTTCCCATCCTATCAGTGTGAGCCTTGCTTCAAAAGTTTAAGAAATGAACTATTGATAAACACACTGTATGTGTTCCCAACCCGACAGAATCTTCGGCTGGATATCAATTCGCAAAAACTCACAATGTTTATACATTTATCTGATATCAATCAATCTTCAACTCTATTTCATCAGTTCGGACTTCCATTGGCTAATATTATATAAATTGTTTTGAAATGTCTGAAAAATATTAAGAAGAATAACCGAAAATAACAATTTCATTTGAACAAAAAAACTGAAATTACAAAGAAATAACATAAAACCAAACAACAACTAAAAAATAAAAATTGAAATATTAATAAGAGCTGAAAATTAGAAATGATAATTGACAAAAAATGAAAAATCAAAATTGAACGATTTTTTGGTTGTTGTTTGGTTTCATGTTGTGTCTTTGTAATTTCAGTATTTTTTCAAATAAAATTGTTATTTTCGGTTAATCTTTTTAATAATTTTCAGGAATTTCAAATTAATTTATATTATTTTAGACAATGAAAGTCAGAACTGATGAAATACACCACGAAACATTGTCAACCACCTTCAAACGAATCTTTAACTGGTGGAATTAACAATAGAAGGGTGCGGTACAGGAAACATCCGAGACAACTGTGCCGCAAGGTAACTAAATCTCCGACAATTCGGCCTTGTTATTTGAACTAACAAAGCAAGGTAAACTCGATTCACTAGATAATAACTTCTGAATACGTTGGCAATGTTCTACATTGAGTTCATAGCAACACCCACAAAGCTATGCAATCGAATGAAGGATATCTAAAAACTAAACTACGTAACCGAGATCACGAGATGAGTTTACTGCCAGAAGTGCAAAGAGACTTAAGCTGAAAAAATTTAGAATTGCAGTAGCTGATAAATTCATTTTTATAGAGATACACAGAAATCATAGAAAAAATTCTCACAACGTTGTGAGTTGCCTGCGCGATATTTGCGATTTAAATCGCTATAGATTATATTCATTTGAAAAAACGGTTTCAGGAAGTTTATTACAGGGGAACGGTTCTACGAATTAAGGAGTGCTTGAAAATTGTAGTTCCAAGTGTATTAATACAAACTTCGAAGTGACAGGTGTACATGGACTATTAAAAAAATAACGTGACTGTTGAATTTTCCAGTGTTAGGGACATTCAACTGACGATTTTTTTGTTGGTGGTACACCCATTTCTAACAAATGTTAACAGGTTCAGTTTTTTAGCATGTTTTAGCAAGTTTGTTTTAAAATTGCGATTCAGATTTGCTTGAACAGGTGACGAATCATGGGCATAGAAACTCTCATCGGCATCGTCCCAATGGAGAAGCCCAGGAGAGCCAAGACCAGAAGAAAGCACGCTAAGTTCGAAAAAATGTCAAGGTTTTGATCACTGTTTCCTTCGATTACTGTGACGGAGTGCATCAGGATTTATTTCCAAATCGTAGTACGGTCAAAATGGGGTATTATCTAGAAGTTGTGCGCCTCTTGCGAGAAGCAATATGAAGAAATCGTGCGTTATTTTGGAAAAATAATTCATGGCTTTTGCATCGGGATAATGTAGCAGCCTCCTCGTCATTACCTGTTTGTGATATCATGTGATATCACCGATATCATGCCTAAGCAACCTATTGCATGCCTACACACCAAAACTTGCCCCCCTGCGCCTTTTTTCGTATCCAAAACTGAAGAGACCCATGAAAGGACGGCGTTTTGCGACAATTGAAGAGATATCAATTGAATCGCTGAGTGAGACCAAGGACAAGTATACTGGAAATGCTCCGAAGATTAAAAACAACAAGTGTGTTATTTATGAGAGGGATTACTTTCAAGAGTACGATAAATTGAAATTTATCTTATTTTTTGAATAGACACTGTATTTATTGAAGAAAAACTCAACTTTGTGATGATAATGTTGATCCAAGAAAGATTTTCGGAACCATCTTCATAAGTGAAGAGGATACCAATGTTTGGCATTGGATATACAGAGCTTTGTTGTAAGCCAATTCCGAAAATTTGCCGTATTTTATAGATACATTTCGAAGAACTGAATGACATATGATGATACAATCTGGTTACATTGTAAATTTCAATAAAATAATATTTTTTACACGCTTTGTACTAGCTTCACCTTTGTGTATGTATGTATGTTTGTATGTATGATTGTTTGCTTGTATCTCTCAAGCTTGGGATTTGTATCGACAGAATTATCGGCATTCTTTGCGGGCAGATGGCGCTGTACCTGACCTCCGTGATATTTCTTGATCTATTTGCGGGCAAATGGCGCTGTACGTAACCTCCTTGATATTTCTTGATCTATTCGTGGGCAGATGGCGCTGTACGTAACAGAGGAGGTTACGTATAGCGTACAGTATAGGTTGTTCAAAAGAAAATCAAAATAAAAAACATATTTTAAGAATTATAACTGTTAGCGAAAATTTTTACTACAGATGAAATGTTTAGTATTCAAACATTTTCAATTACCCGTGATTTAGTTCAAAAAAAATTTTGAACGAAATGGGAGATATATTTTAAAATATAATTCTATTATTTGAAAGCAAACCAGAACATGAATTTCAACAATGAAAACTTCATCATAAAGTGTACACCTGAAAAATTAAGTTATTTGAATATTTAAAAAAATCGAAAAATTAGAATTAAGGTGCTTGTCATACATATCAGATCAAAAGATTATTTTGAAAAATAAATTTATTCACTGAAAAAATATTTTTAGTCTATTAATATTTTGAATGAAACTTCAAATCAAAACATTTAGACTGAATTGCTTTTTGAAATTATTACTGCAAATTTTCTCTTTATTTCGAAACAAATTTCACAACTGTTCGCTATCTGTTGGAGACTTACTCAGTATTACTATAGAATTCAAGACCACAAACTTCATTATGTCGTTTGAGAGGAATTTTACATTCATGCGCCGTCTGTTAAATATTTATAATACTAGTGACTAGAACTCAAAATAAATATTTTCGACAATATATCTGACTAAAAAGTGAAAAACAAATATAGTTTAAAAAAACTTAAAACATGCTTTTATAGCATATGAAACTAAAAGTGAAAAATAAATATAGTTTTGAAAAACTAAAAAACACGCTTTTAAAGAAAATCGACCTAAAAAGTTAAATATATTTTTGTAACGAAAAATACGAGTATTACTGTGAAAAAAGCATGAGTACTTTGTGCCATATTTTTTTGTATATCAAGCAATCGTCGCTTTTTTCATAATAATACTACTATTTTTCGTTCATTATTGTTTTAAGCTTATTTAAAATAAATATTTTTTAACTTTTTAGTTCGATGTTCTTCAAAAGTGTGTTTTTTAGTTTTCATAACTATATTTATTTTTTAGGAATCTGGCACTGTAATAATAGTTTGAGATTTCTACTATCATTATAATCTTTATGAGTGGAACCAGATGTATTAAAAAAAACCCACTATAGATTAACTGTGGCAAAATTACACAATAATGATGATTTTTTTTTCTATCAGATATTGTTTTAGAAATCACAAGCACTGCCAAAAAATTCTCGAACCGCTCTGCGACCAGTGGCTTTGCAAATGTAGAGATCCACTCCATTGTTCTTCGTATTCCTCCATATAAGTGTGAGCAAGACAAAGAAGGTCTAATTGAAACTTCAAAGTTGTAAAGGTTTGTACAACTTTCTTTTTCGAAATAATATGCAGTGTCTGTGACTTGGTTATACCAAGGCATATTAGTATTCAACTTGACACCCAATAAATGCATCGGCGCAGCTAGCGAAATTGTATGCTATGACATTATAATGTCTCTTCTGACACAGTCATCTTCTTCATACGGGTTGTTAAGCCATTAAAATCTAATTTTTTTAAGCCAAATTTTTTTTCTAGCCTTCTTGTTC
This sequence comes from Leptinotarsa undecemlineata, assembly GCA_015342065.1. NCBI lineage: Eukaryota > Metazoa > Arthropoda > Insecta > Coleoptera > Chrysomelidae > Leptinotarsa > Leptinotarsa undecemlineata. The sequence continues at coordinate 16,679 of WOGP01000115.1, forward strand.
TACTATACGGGGATCCAATGTAAAGAAGAATCGCATGCTGTCGTCAGCAAAATATGGGATTAGCGTTTTTTAATTAACACCCTTCTATTACACGCTTTACATTAGCTTCACCTGTATGTATGTAAGTATGTATATTTGTATGTATGTTTGTTTGTAACTCTCAAGCTAGGGATCTGTATTGACAAAATTATCGGCATTATTACTTGATATATTCGCGGGAAGATGGCGCTGTACGTAACTGTTAATTATTGCTTGATCTATTTGCGGGCAGATGGCGCTGTACGTGAGTATCAATTATTGATTGAGCTATTCGTGGGTAGATGGCGGTATACGTAACCTCCTTGATAGGTTGTTCAAAAGAAAATCAAAATAAAAAACATATTTTAAGAATTATAAGTGTTGGCGAAATTTTGTACTACAGATGAAATATTTAAATATTTTCAATTACCCGTGATTTAGTATAGAAAAGTTGTGAACATAGCTAGATAAAAAATCTAGCTAGATTTTATCCAACTCGATTATTTGAAAGCAAACCAGAATATGGATTTCAACAATGAAAACTTTATCGTAAATTGTACACCTAAAAATATCAGTTACTCAAATATTTCAGAAAATAGAAAAATTAGAATTGAGGTGCTTAAAATTCATATCAAATCATAAGAGAAAAACTCAAACACACGTTTTTGAGTTTTTTTTAAACTATATTTATTAGCTTCACCTGTATGTATGTATGTTTGTTTGTAACTCTCAATCTCGGGATCTTTGATATATCGACATTATTGCTTGAGCTATTCGCGAGCAGATGCCGCTGAACATAACCTCCTTGATATAATTTGAACTCACTTTACATGTATTTCTTCATTTGAAAAAAGGATTACTTGATTAACACGCGCACATGCTGCCTTACTTGTAACTCTCCTTTTCGAGCCTGCTGCCTTGGGGTTGGTAGATGATTTTGAGGATCTTTCTCGGGAATTGAAAAATATCAATGATCATTTTTTTTAACAAAATACGGCTTACTAATCCCAAAGTTTAGATAAAATAAATATAGTTTCAAAAGACTGAAAAACACATATATGGCATATATATGAAACTAAAAAATGAATACAGTTTAAAAAAATTTAAAAACACGCTTTTGAAGATGATCGAACTAAAAAGTTGAAAATATTTTTTTAAATAAACGCTTTTAAAGAACATCGAACTAAGAAGTTGAAAATATTTTTGTAACGAAAAATAATAGTATTACTGTGAAAAAAGCGGGAGTGCTTTGTGCCATATTTTTTGTATGTCAAGCGTCCGTCGCCTTTTTCACAATAATACTAGTATTTTTTGTTCGTTATTGTTTTTAGCTTACTAAAAAAAATATTTTTAACTTTTTTGTTCGATGTTTTTTAAGAGCGTGTGTTTTAGTTTTCAAAACTATATTTACTCTCCAATAGATTAGTGATGTGTGATAGAAAACCGAAAGACTCGAGATCCTCGCTGATATGAAGTAGTAATTAACGAGTGAAAGTTTGAAGAATTCCCCAAATAGAAAAATTATTCAAACCAAAAATATTTTAACAAACAAAATTTTAACAACATTTCAGTTTGAATGTTTTGAAATGATCAGAAAAGTTGAGCATGAGGATCTCTCACGCTTAGCCCAAAACTAGAAAATTTTTATCCCTCACATCATTTGGTCAAAATAGCTACTTGTTTTAACTGCGATCGCAATCACCGCTAGATATACGAAACATTGCAAATGAAAACACTATTTTCCGTATGTATCCTGGATTGACAGTACTTCCTATTATATACTTGTTTGTTCTGTTTATTGCATTTCACCATTATTGATATATTGAGATAAACTATCTATGGGCTATAAAACAGAACATTCGGCTCGAGTTATCCGATGAAATTGAATCATTTCTCGGATTGATGAGCAGTTGGGAAATAGATATGGATTCAATATCCAATATTTGCTACACGTTATTTTGATTGAAGGTTTCCACAACTGGGTAGTCTATTGTTTATCAATTCGGTATCAATCAACCAGTATATGATAATCACCAAATTGTTTTCTCAAATGTAGTCTGCGACATGCCAGATAATCAGTACAGATTAATAATTTTATCAAACCGATTGTTGTCAACAACAAATACAAGTTACAAGACCACATTCTTTCCAAAAAAAAGAAACTAAAAAATGTCATTTACCAGGTCTATTCAACTTCAAGAGATAGTAATGAGCGTCAGTGGACATTAATATTTTGGGAAACCCACCAATAAAATGTAGATCTTTTTGTAACTTAATGCAGTCTCTAACAATTTTCATTTCTTTGAAAATCTTCAAGCTATCTTCAAACAGCAAGCTATCTAAGTAATGAAGTGCGAAAACACATCATTTACAAATATAATGAAGAGGGGTCCAAGATTGGAGCCCTGAGGTACTTCCGAGTTTGCACAAAACTTTTCAGAAGTATAACCATTGTATTTAACTATGTAAGAGCCATCTTTACAGTAATTTATTCATTATTTTATAAAAATCATTATCACTCAAAAAAAGTATTCATCGGGTTTATGTGATAACTCATAATTTCTTTTTCAGCGCATCATGAGGTTCTTCGTAGCCTTAGTAACAATCGCCATTGCTTCTTCAGTGGATTCTGCTCCACTGATAGATTTCAATACTCAGTTCTTCCCACAAACATTCAGCAGCCAACTACAGTATCCCGTTCCAGGAGTAGTGCCCGCTCCCCAAGCCCAGGACCTTTCCCACCATGCAGTTGTTCAGAACTCAGTTGATGAATCCCAGCTGCCTCATGAACTTTTGAACCCGTTTTACAAGAACCCTTCCATAGCAGCTGCTCTGGCAAAAGAATCTTGGTTTGGCCACAAAGAATTCCCCGTTCACCATCGTGAAGCCGAAAAGATTCCCAGAGAAGAAATCTACAAGATAATTTCTCGGTTACACTGAGGGACAGAAGATGAATTATTTATTTTTGGAGTGTGTGCTAGTGAGTGAATGTATTTGGTGACTGTAGAGATTAAGCACCTTTGAATGGAATTGATATCAACGATCTTAGTGGCAAATATAAAAGATTAGGAATTTCATTTGAAAGTTATAAACATATGTCAACTGAAATCATTTAAAATATTTTAAAACAAAAGATTCAACTGAAAGTAATCAGTGATTCAGTTACCAAAAAAATAAAATATCTTATTTCGATATGTTGAAAATTACAACAGAAATAGTTCAACCTAACAATTGATTATCATGAGAATACTGAGAAAATTGATGTTTCACAATGTTCTTTCAATCAAAAAATGTTGAGATCAGTCCCTGAAAATAACACTATCAGTTGAATCGTATTGAAGCACGAGGTAGTTAAATGATTTTAATATATCATCTTATGATTTTGAAATTGTAGCACTGAAGTTGGGTCACTATATTGGTCGAAATAATTTCATGTAGTCATTCCAATTGTACATATTGTCTTTCTTCGTGATGATTTGTAAATAAATGTATTTTCATATGATTACACTTTCATTGTTTTGGTAATGGACTACTGTTCACACAATATATTTTTGAGTTTTTGTGCTGCGAATGAAGTAGCTGCACTGGATTGGTATGTATGCCTTTTGAAACCAGAAATTCAGAAATACCCAAGAATATAATCAACCTAAAGGGTGCGAATGAAATATTTGACATTCATCATTGAAAAACTACAACAAACATCTTTCAAAATGGGATGTTTCTGTGAAATAGGTTGTGAAGGCCCAAAACATCTCGGAAATATTTTTGGGTTTGAATATTTGAATATTCAATTCAACAGAATCAAGAAATGAAAATTCACTAAAACCAACAAAAAACTATGAAAAACTTGATTGTCTGCATATTATGTCAATGTAGAGCTGATTTTAACTTTCACAGACACGGGGATATTTTTTAGGAGAATAATCTAAAGGTCAATACAAATTCACGATAAAAACTGAATTCATAAGAAAGTAGGAATATGTCTATAGTTTTCTATTCCTTTGAAGGGCATAATCATAACTACTAAGGGGCAATGGAATTCATTTCTAATATTTTCAACAAACGCTTCCAATTCAGACTCGAACTGGATAGGAGCACCAGCAATCACCCACAGCAAGTGAATTTTTCTTGATGAGAATTTTCAAATTCAACAAGACAAACTATTATCTCCTGAGTCGATACAGTGATGATATAATATACAGTGTGGTACCTTTAACTGGAATAAATTCAGTAGAATTATAGCAGAATGTTTCTTGCAAAATTCCTGAGACTGGTCGATTTTGTTTTCAAGAGAGATACATTTCTACATTCTAATGAACCAATTTACATGCATCCTTTACATAGGGTAGCTACCCCCTAATTTTTTTTAAATAGCAATAAGGGTTGATTTGTATTAAATTTTAAAGACATATTATTCCTCTAAACAGCAGTGCTCGATTTTTAAAATTTCGTCGATTAGTTTCCGAGATACTATCAATTTAATAATTTGCATAAAAAATTAGCATTTTTCAAATTATCCTCATGTCTTATGAAAAATGCGCAGCTTTGAAGAAAATGTTTAAACAGGTCGATTTTGCCTTCAAGGGAGAAACATTTTAACAATGTGATAAATCAAATTACGTACACTCCTAAGCAGGGTAGCTACCCCTAGAAAATTATTAAATAGCAATAAAGGTTGGGTTGTAATGTGCTTTAGAAACAATTTATTTCCCTTAACAACAGTAATCGATTTTTAAAATTTGATCAAGGAGATTATAGTGAACTATCTAGTTTTACAATAAACATAAGGGTAACGGTTAAAAAAAATGGTACAAATAAGATTTAATTTAATAGATGCTCAAAGTGTTCACCAAGTACATGCTGGCATAGTCCAAGCCGATGGTAAAATTCATTTCTTACATTTTTCAAAATGTCTGGAGATATTTGACGGATTTCATGCCTAATGCGTTCTTGGAGTTCATGTATGGTTTCTGGTTTCGTTACATAAATTTTGGTTTTGAGGTATCCCCATAAGAAAAAGTCTAGTGGGGTAAGGTCAGGAGAGCGTGCCGGCCACTCAATTGCACCTCTTCTGCCAATCCATCTATGTGGAAAAATGTGGTCCAAGTATTGACGCACGCCGCGAGCATAATGTGGTGGTGCTCCATCTTGCTGCATCCATATCCTTTCATCAGGCAAATCTGGATCTAACTGACTAGGGTATAGGGCAGATAAGGCCGGAACTAGTTCGTTTCGAAGAAACTGCTCATATCTTTCTCCAGTCAAATTATCATCGAAAAATATAGGCCCTATCACTTGCCTACCAATAATACCAGCCCAAACATTAATTTTCACTGGGTACTGAGTGTGAGTTTCCCTCACCCAGTGCGGGTTAACGTCAGACCAGTAGCGACAATTTTGTCTGTTAACATGACCACTTAGAGTAAATGTAGCCTCATCAGAGAAAAGTAGCCATTCCGGTGATATCTGATTTCCATCAATAGCGCGCATCATAATTTCACAAAACTGAACTCTGCGATCTGCATCGTCTTCACGTAACTCTTGGACTGCACGCATTTTGTAAGGCCGTTTGCCTGCACACGCTAATATTTTCAGCACAGATTTATGACAAACAGAATTGTCACGAGCAACTTGCCTGGCTGCAGTAACAGGTTGTTCTTCGAATGCCAATAGTATATCCAATTTCTTATTATAATCGATTTTAGATGGCCTTCGTCTAGGAACATCTCTAACATGCCTATGCTCTCGGAATCTCTTTTCAATTTTGCTAATAGTACCTTGATTTAAAGGTGGCAAATCTGGGTACTTCTGTCTAAACAAATCGACAACTTCGTCTTGAGTTCGACGTCTCTCTCCATAACCAACCATCATTAAGATTTCTATTCTGTGGAACTCTGTTAAGTGAGGCATCCTCTCAAAAAATTTTACAAAAGTTCAAAAAAGTAGTAATGGGTTTAACGTCACGCTGACAGTGACAACACAACAGTGTAGATAGATATCACGATTATCATAAATGAACTAGCACCGCTAGAAACTAACTCACAGATAACTTTTTATACAAAATCAAATTCAGTTTTTCATTTCTTTGAAAAACAGTCAAGTTTTTGTACATTCCGCAGATTTTCAACTTGCCAGCATGTACATGGTGAACACGTTGAACATATATTAAATTAAATCTTATTTGTACAAAAAACATTTTTTCAAAATCATAATTATCTCAAGGCAAAAAAAAATTTCAAAGATATTGAATTTCTCTATTTGTTTGAAATAATTTAATAAACAAATTACATAAAAATATCATATCCTATGTTAATAACTGCCATTGTTTGATGTGAAAATAGACATAGCTAAATATCAATTGAGAAAAATTTATCAACAAATTTTAGATATTTCATTTTGCAATAGTTATAAAAAATCATAATTAACAAATTAATGAACTTTTATCCCAGGCTCGTATGAAGTATATATATCAAAAGGGCTCCACGAAGTTTGAAATTTACAGGCCAATTACTTATACTTTTTATCTCATTATTTATGCCAACGGACATTGGGAAAAAATTTGTTAGTTAACAATTGAATAACTTATTGAAAAATGGCGATAAAACTATTTTTCTACGGGAGTCGATTCATTCAAGTGTTAAGAAGATACTAGATTGTTTTCAAAATTTTAAAATGACATTTTATGCCATAAAAAATATTTTTTTTGATAAACTCTCTTTAGCGGCTGCGCGCGCATGCCGTAACAGCCGCGCGGAAGCCTGTTTTCAACGTCAAATTAAAATTATAAATAATGGAGATATAGTTTCGTGAGTCGGGACTTTTTTATCGGAAAATTCCTCCTCTTTAACGAGCTTTTTTCAAAATTGCTCGAATATCAATATTTTTTGAGTTATTAACGAAAAACTCAATACCATTTTTTCAATATTATTTTATTAATAACAAATGCAATTTTTTACCTGCACCAAAATCTTTCAAATGCATTTTTCTAGAGGTGATTCCAAATCGAATAAGCTACCGCTCATATTTTTAGGACCTTCATCTCTATTTTTCATGTTTTTGAACTTGTTGATTAGACTACTCCCGCCCATTCACACCGGGAGCCTGTTTCTATTTCTGGATCCTTGAGTTCAGTCGTAGAATGGATCGCACGCGAGTTATTGCCAAAGAGTGGGTCGATTACTAGCAAAACATCGTAATCTGCCATGACTATTGTGGAACGTCAACTAGGGAGAAACGTTTTCACACCTTTTGTGGAAGCCCCCGCTTATCCTTTTTCACGTGCACGGAGACATGGCTCCCCGGTTCGTAGTACAGGAGACGTGAGAGCTCTCATCTCCCGAGACGTGGCGGCTCCCACTCTTCGTCTGAAAGCTCCATTGGACTAGTTGCATTTTGGCGCAGAGAGCCTTTCTCTGGGCCCCGAGTGAAAGGCTTCCCCTGTGAGAAGGCACTAAAGAGTTTCTGAAGTAAATATATCCGTAGGACTTAAGAAAATGAGTTACTTCGAATGGACCAACTTGAAGAGAGGTCAGTGTCATATCGCAGACCATTGCGTACGATGCTGGTTGATCAAAGAGGTTGATAATGTGTCGTAACGTCATTTGGACACAATGATACCACTTCAGTTCTATCCAATGATCGAAAAGCGTTCAATACATGGATATCGAGTTGCAGGGATAAGATCAGATCAAAGATTGATTTCGAAAAAAGCGACAAGTGAATAAATGTTTTTCTGTTAACCAGATGTCCTCCAGCCCTTTGACAAACCCAAATTCGAAACTTGTGCGAGCCGAGGATTAAAGAGGTTTTCCCTTTTGATGTACGATTCCTAACACGGTAGGTAGAAGACGGATGGATTTTGAGAACAACACTGAACTGTTTACGACACTGAACCAAATATTTTGTGTACCGATGAGACTCGAGTGGAGGACTAAAGGGTTGAACCTATTATTTATGACCGAGACGATTGGCAGTGGAGATTTTTAGAGAGTTACTTTTTACTTCGAGCACATTTTTTAGTCGAGCCATTCATTCTGTTCCGGGATTTCGGCCTGGAACTAATTCTGATTCTGAATCTTCTCGCCACCAGGTTACAATGTTATCTTCTGTTTGTCGTTTTATTTGAGTTGTGAATTAATTTTATTATTGGTAAAGGATGTGTCCGTCTGATTGATAATTCACCTGTCACCAGTCCCGACACTATAATGTAACTTTTATTCCAACTTACACCGTTTTACTAAGTGGCCTGTCCCATGAGATCACTGTAATATCTATTCAATATCAAAAGTATATATTTTTCAAATGCTACTATTTTCAGAAAGAGAAACGTCGAATGTGTTCGTTTCATGTCCAAGATATGAACACTTATCAAGAATGTAAGCTCGCAAACAGTTATCGCAAACATATATTCGCAATAAAACCAATTATTATTACAATTATGCCACTTACTGATTTCAAAACGACGTTATCAAAAAAACGAGACTCTGGATTATGTAATGTTTGCCGCTTATTACATAAAGCAACGCGTTAAACAGTGAAAATATAAACTCGCATGCGAAGATAAATATTATCGCGTACCAAAATACCGTAAAACTTACCATTCAAAGGAAGTGTCTACAGACCCGGCATTTCCTTCTATTGAAATATAGCATTCACATCTAAATACACAGGGTGTTTCAAAATAAGACGCTGATCCTCAGAAAAGTAAATCCTAAGGTGTTTTAAGAAATTCTGGAATATCCTGAACTCTGAACTTTTGAGCTACAGGGTGTAGTAATGTTTCCATCATCACCTTATTAACTTACTAGATATGTTTATAAAATTCAGCAGACGCTCTCTAAGCATAAACATTCACTATTTGATGAAAGATTATATAAAAACGTCTTTCAAAGCTTTCCGTATACTCCAACAAGTCTTAGGCAAGTCGAAAGACAGGATAAGCGAAGAAAAAAGTGTCTGGGATTTATGAAATGAGCTGTGAGGATTGCGACTAAAAGTGTGGTGGTCAAAATGTGGGAACTATACTGAGGCAGTTCAAAGAGCATCTTCCACACATTGGGTTTCATAGACCAGAAAAGTCTGGTGTCACTAACATGTCTTAAAGAACAGACACAGAATGAGTGAAAATTTTTGTATATGCTAGTGCAATAACAATCAAATCAAATCAAAAAATGTACAATGAGATTATTGAACAGCGACAAAGTTCACATACCAAATAATCCGTTTATCACCCTCCTGCATTATAATTAGAAAAAAAAAAGATAATACTAGGCTCATAACAGGTAGCCATTAACAAATGAATTTGAAACTAAGATATTATTATGAATACTAGAAATTCGTTTATTGAACCTCATTTGATGACCCTCATCATGAGAGGTAATGATGCATAAAAATATATCTTTCTTGGACGTAGAAACTCAGTCGTGATTATCAGCTGATGTTGCTAACTTGGCACTCAAAACGCGCGTCGAGAGACAGTGTCTTTGTTCTGGTGTAAAAAAAGTGTTTTCTTTTGGCACAAGGTACATGTAGCTAGAATCAATGATTTGAAAGATAGTGCCGTCAGGGGGGCTAGAAAATTTGCTCCGATGAATTCAGTGGAACGTATTTGACAAAAACGTAACTTGTTTGAACTAACCTCAATCTGAACGATTTCTCTGCAACTATCGGATACTAAGTCAATGGCATTTTCCAGGGTTCCATTGGTTCTATCTGATGATATTGGTATAACTGAAATATCGATCTCTTTAATATAGTCAAAATTTATCGGGAAATGAACAAGTAGATGTACGAGACTGCGAATACATTGAATCCAATAAAGAAAAAAAAAAGAAATTTCATGTATCTGATAGAAAAAAGAGCGAGGAAAAGACACAGTGGACTAAAAATAAAATGATCTGAAGAATTTTTGTCGACGAGCTCCTACAAATGGTCAGAAGTTATAAAGTTTGAGAGGCAGGTCATTCGGTTGTTTCAAAAGTTTTGTCCGATTTCATGAGTCTGCTTCAGAGTATAATATCTTAGTGAATACTTATTCAATTTGATCAAAATAAGCGCAATTTGAATCAGTGCACTTTTGTCAAAGTAGCACAAGTCGAGTAATTCAGTCAGCATATGAATTGGGTACTCGAGATTCGATGAAGTGGGCGTCGTCATATACCAGGATTGGACCTCTTTCGTTGATCAGTGCCGGCTGCTGATGATGAAATCAAGGCTAAAATCTCTGGATCAAAATTTCACAAAACAACGTCGAACAGCGTTCATTGACTCGATCATTGCCAAATGCCTGATTTAATTTTCGGGCTGTTTCAGCAGCGCTTTGTTTCAATTTGAATTCATTAGAAATTGAGCAAGCAATTGAGATGACAAAAAGTAGATATAATGATACGACAAATTTAATCGAACAAAAAATTTATTCTATAATTTATATTATACCTAAGTAAGTACGTTACCGTAATGGTGGTTATACATACACTACTTCTCTTCATACATGTACTAAAAAGTGAATGGATTATCTCCTCTGGCAATCTGGAAGTCATAATACATCTGTTCCAGAATATATCACAGGTGTCCTAGGATTATTGAGAAGAAATATTACAATATGATTTGTGAGCTGATGAATCTGATAATTATTAATTAGGTTTAATATGTCATAGTGAATTATTATTTCTTTTAATCCACGATAAAACTCTTTTTTCATGAAACTCAAATAAGGTACCTATGGTAGTATTGTATCATTGTATCATTGGTGAAATCATTAAGTTTGAGAAGAAGAAGATTGTTTTATTTATTGGTTGAGATTGTGTTTGGATGACATTGTATTCTGCTTTGTTTATATCAAAGATGTTTTCTAACTACGGTACGAAACTTCAGATGGTGATTCGTTAGGACATTTTAGGAAAAATGTCTCTATAAACATTTTTCCGAAGTTGCTTCATTTCTAAGGTACAGGGCGTTGACATTAGAAAAACCGGTATATATAAAATATCAAAAATATTCTTACCCCGATTTGGTTGAAATTTGCTACAGCTCTTTAAAGTAATAAGGCGCTAATTTAGCCCGAAAGGGACTGAAATTATTAGGTTCAGTTGCCTTTCAGTGGGCACCCCAGGCAACAATATTGAAAAAAAACGCCACTGCCTTTTTTGTAGTTATTTACTATTTTAGATTGATTAACTGAGACCAAAACTTTCTCGTCGCTTCTGCAAAATGTCCACCTTCTAATAAAATACACTAGACTAGACTAGTAGACTACAATTTAACTTCAAATTCGTGATTAGTGGACGCACTTATCTTGATAGTAAGCATCGAGAAGATACGGACAATCACTATGAAGTCACACATTTTCCTATGAATCACTACCATTACACAAACTGCATAAAAAAAGATGACATTTTTTTCATGATGAATTTCGCTACAAAATCAGTTTTAGAGCTGAGAAGGACAATCCAGTTTAGGTATTAGTAGTTTCGTGTTGTTAGTATGTCAAATCAATAAACACTTTTTTTTCAAAAGCATTATTGTCTTCATATCTCTGATGAAAAGATTTTCCGTTGTCTATTGTACTTCTATGTACGTTGAGTATAATACCGAAATTTTTGCGAGTCAAGGATTACGAAAGCGCTAACTTCAAACGTGCGATTAACAAGACAACAAGATTATACTAGATATCAAACTTCCGATATCTTTTCTTGATTCTACCTTTGAGAAGCAATGCTTCTGTTTGAAAGAAATACCAAGCAGCTTCCTAGAGTACTTATCAATGTAGAGGACCAATCTATTTCCTCCCTTTCCACTCGCGAAAAAAGATTGTACCACAAGTAAGAACTAGGGCAATCGTTATTTCATTAATACATTTCCCCTGAGATAGTTCGAAACTGTAATCAACCGGAGATGTGAAAGAACTAGTGATGCAAGCAACTCGTAATCAGCTGTGATGCCAATGCTGACCACCTAGCCTGTGATTCACTGGAGCCGATGGAAAAGGTGAATATTTATCACTACTTAGATGTAGACAATAAGCTTATTTTCTTGAATATGATACATAGAAAAGTAATTGACATAACATCAAATACTGCATAAATGAGTTAGCATGTTTTGATCACTGCCTCGAAATAAGAGGGTCTTGTATCTATGTATCATCAAAACTTCCCAAAAAATAGTTTGGAAAGCCCATGAGGCCGACTGAAAAACTCTATCAAACCGGATGAGTTTTGAAATGAGTAGTTCATTGACTTCGAGTTGCCAACAAAAACTGGTTACAGAAAGCTTTCATGCCTACGTACAACAGTCATTCAGAAATCAAAGAGAAATGAAGATCTAGCTCGGATAAGAAAACAAACTGTTTTTTTAAATGTACAAAAAACCAGTACAAATGTTACCTAATTACCTAAATACTTCAAAGCCACTGAAGTCATGTTAAAATTTGAAGCAGGGCATACAAAAAGGTTCAAAAAGTGCAAAAGAAACTGTTAGATGTATTTGAAGAATAAGAAATTAGGCATAAATTAATTCCAACCATATAAATCGAAGGGCCTGCATTTGCAGCATTCATACAGAATGCTGCAAAAAAAACCGAAAAGTTCACTTCAGGAACTGAAACTTCTTATAGCAAGTTTGATTTTGAAATTCTTTCTGAAACATGGAGGTTGATCGAGTTCACCTTTACTCCAAAACATGTTTAAATTTTAATTGGCTTCGGTGTAGGCTTCATACCAGTCAGTTTTCATTTCCATTATCAGCATTATTTGTGATATATGACTTATATACCACTGTATCGGGATCAATTTTTCTACATGATAGGTATGTCAATAAAAACGGATTAATTTCAGATCACGGAAGAAGAGAGTTTGCTTACAAGAACAAAAATTGCTTTTCGCTACTTTGTTGAATATTCAGGGTGAATTGAATCGATCATTCAGCTAGAGGAAGATTGGTAAAACGATCACTGAAGAAACCGCAGTTTACTTAAAGGCGAACTATTTGTCAAGAAATTGATTGATGGTATCAACATAGACAGTTTCATTTCTCATTTTTCATGAACTACTTGTATTCTGGATCATTTTGAATATGAGATACTGCGGTATGCAGAAAACTTTGTTATACCAACTCAGGGCAAAAGTAATAATATAGAGAATAGCCATATGCAGTAGACCTCAAACATTATAACAAGGCCTTCATAAACGCCATACTTGAGATCATTGACATTAACTATTTGATATACGCGGATGATCTGAAATAATATTGTGAGATCAATGGCATCTAGGATTGTCTTCAACTCTCCCTCAATCTGAAACGTATTGACCAATAGCAACAATCTTCCTTTAAACGAAAGTAAATGTAATTTAATGACATAAAAATCGGTCATTTCCATATCAATATTCAATGAACGATATTCCACTTAAACGGCCTCTCACATTCATCGATGTTGGTATTACCTTCGATGCGAAACTTTCCTTCGTGCCACACATTGAAACCACTCTGTCTGATGCAAACAAAATGTATGGATTCATTGCGCGAATCTCCAGAGGTTTCTTGGATCCATTTACATCGAAAACCTTATACTATGCTTTAGTCAGATCAAAATTAGAATATGCTTCCATAATCTGTTCCAAATCATCAATTGTATAAAGAGAAAGTTGAATCAGTACAACGCCGTTTTGTAAAACTTCTCTCATATACATCAGACAGTACCTATCCACCAATTGGATTATGATGCATTGTTAGCTAGACATGCTATGAATAGCTTAAGTTGCCGTCGTGATTATTGACCCACATATTCTGCAAAAACTTGATTTCACTGTACCTAGACTAACCTCTAGAGTAGATAATCCTTTTTATCTACTAACACCACGTACAAATATTCTGGAACGTTCACCTCTGCATTACAGGTTGTCAGCTTTCTAAGATTAGATCTTTTTACTTTTGCTAAATCTGTATGTATTGTTTTTACCTTATAACTCATTGTAAATATATTGTATTGTAATTTGACTCATATCCTTGTTCTGTAGGTACAGGTGTAACCTGTAGAACAGTGTATAAATAAATGAATAAAAAAATATAAGGACACAATATGGACCCTGTCGAGTCGATCATGGTAGCGTTCACTGATTGAAGCTGATGGCTCATCAACATGGAGAGTGAAACCACCATATGCATTTTCGATTTAGTGACCAAATATGATATCTGGGGCTTTGAGAGACTCTTGGATGTAATCTTTCACGTTATGCAAAAACGAATCTGGTAAACTCTTTATGAACTACAACTGAATAAAAAAAATTACGAACATCCAATAAACTTACTATACAAACTTTTGACCACTATACACTTCTGATTACTATACAAGATCAATTTCAATCCCTTCAAACTCCAATGAAATAACTTCCATGAAAGTACTAACTCTTCAACTAACTATAATTGAGAGGAGAGGAGAGGAGAGGAGAGGAAAAGAGGCAATCGTTTTCTCTTCAAACCCTTCTTGCTTTTTTGCAGCTCTCACTTTTCCAAAACACCAGAACTACATCACTCTTTTCAATGTGCGTTTCACCAATGGAGTTGACGTCTCTCGTCTACTCTATCTTCTGGAGACGCTAGCTTGGATGGTGAAACAAGCATAAGAAAAGTTATATAGTTCTGGTCTTTCGGAAAAGTGCTTGTTTTGAATTAATTCTCAGCCGTAGGTATCAGTTCAACCTTTCTTTGAACATACTAGAATTCCAAAGCGTTGTATTAATATTGAAATATCGTGGTAAAATCAGTAACATATCGAAATAGCTATTTGTTGTCGGATCAAGGATGTTATGCTTGTTATATTATATTTGTTTGGCGTGATTCAGACTACACATTCCAACAACGTTTTTTGTAGCAACGTAGCAACATCATCATGAAGTTCATCTGTAAATTGAAATCAACAAACTGCGAGATAAGGTCAAGTTTGTTGTGATTTGTAATCATTACAAAAAACAAGAAAGTAAGAATATGCTAATTACAAATTTTCACCGAAGGTAGAAGAAATCAAATACATTATTATAACGTCAATAGGATGTGCTCGCTCAATTATTATGTTACCAATTTTGATCTTGAATTAGAACAATTTCTCTTTCTAATCCTATTCAATAACGACATGATTCGAATCATTTTAGTCAGTTGGAATATACGTGGCTTTGTTTTCTCGTAAGTAGCATCATGCAGATGCCGCTCCTGTAATTTATAAGTATCTATACTTAGTAGGCAGTCATCAAAAATGTGACACGTTCGTAATTGGGAGCGGTTGTGACGTGTTGAAATGAGACACATCTGTGCAGGTCACGACCAACCTGACATTCTGATGATCTGATATTTGATCTTCACGATGATTATTGGTCGTTCGGTTTGAGAATCCAAAAAGCAAGAACTGAGAAATGATCGGCAGATTCAAATAATTTCATAACATTCTAGAAGCTACCCTAGAAATAATTATGAATAGGAATATATACGAATGTGTTTTTTGAGTTGTGGGTATTTCATATATTTCTCAGTAATCTTTCATGTGATCTTTGAGTTTCATCCATAGTTATTATCAATTTGATTATTGAGCCGTTTCAAATGTCCAAGTCATAGTTCTCAGTGTGTCTATTGAAATCAATTGAAACATATATAAATTTATGGACTGATACGATAAGCCATGATCTACTTCTCGGAACACTAGAACATATTAAATTCAGTTGAAAACCTCTTTTAAAACTTTTTTCAACAGATATAACAAAATAACCATGAAAAGCAAATTCAGAACTATTCAATATGGTGTTAAAGAAGGGACAGTTTTCGGATCACTTTTGTTCCACATTCATCTAAAAGAATTTTACAGAAAATGCCACTGTAATTTACAACGCCAAAAATTTGGGCCAAATGAAAACTGTAGTTGAAACAGACTATCACTAAAATCAAAAGATCACTTTTAATATTTGCTAGGATTCAGTATTATTCATCTCCTGATGATATTTATGAACAAAACACGCTTTGGCAGATAGTTGAGTGCTTTTGTTTTCATATACGAAAAGTACTGGTATGTACACCTGGGCTGAGAAGTCCAGGGTCTGAACAGTGGACTCGCGCGGCACCCACTTTGAACAGATCTTTCTCATAGTCAAATAAAAGCTCATGCAATATAAAGTCAACACTTTATTTTGATATCTTTACACTGTCAGTTAACTCAAACAACTTCACTTTTCGATCACTAGTGTTAACTGCCTCATTTGGAAGTCCGCTGCGTTCTATAGGTTTGTTCTGGTTCTACGAAATTCAGGTTCTAGGACGTCAGGATATATAGCAGGATATATAGCATTCTGGTTTATCGAGGATAATTTCGGACTGAAGAATCCTCCGTTCTGGTTTCGACTGCGAAACCAACCCGAATCGTTATTGGTTTCGGGTCTGAACTGTTGAGAACTGTTTCCGTTGATCATGCGCGTTCATGTGGAAATTTGTTTGGGCTATTTTCCAGGATGATTTTTTATTTATTTGAATCAAATGATTCATGATTGAGGTTAGATAACATCTGAACCGACTACAAGGATACGCTACATAGTAAAATGGACATGATCAACCGTAATTTTTCGTCGTCATCTCTTCATATATACATATACGATAAGGACCACAGTGGTCTCGTCAAAATGCGTTCTGGTTTAACCAAGTGGCCGAGACTATTTCGGACTGTTTGAGATTGTTTGCTTGTACGCATCATGTCTTGCGTAGTTTCCAAACAGTTTCGGATGTTAGAACCAGAACGAACCTTATATATAATAGGGGTCCCTACGACCACGTTTTAAGTTTGAAGCAAAACAACGTTTGATTGTTGTTTCTGACGAAGCGGAGTCCTTATAACACTTTTTAAGCCATTACTTCAGTAGAACACGAAATTGTTTTTGATCAACTGTTTTGAAAATAACAAAAGTAGCTAGCGTCAATCTTAGCCCAATAACTCACAAACTTATGAGTAGATTATCATGAAATTTAAACAAGTTTCTTTTGGAGGTTATCACTATACCTGAAAGATCACTGAATGCAATAGTCCCGAGACTTTTCAGCCCATTTGGTATAAATACTTCTGTCTAGTGGATAAGCTCAGTCTGACTAGCTAAGATGCGTCAGTTTGGGTTCATGTTAGTTTGAGGATGAATATCTTTCATAGTTTGGTGAAATATAAAAAAAATAAAAAAAGAAAGCATACAAAGACTTCTCTTTTGCAAGGTAATAACTGAAAATTATCGTTGCTTGAATGTATCGAAATAAAATAAAAGTTTTTTGTCTTTTCTGGGTCTCTCTGGGCCTATCTTGCTTTCTCTCTGGGCCTATCTTGCTTTAAACTTGAGGTAAAAGTGGCTCCTACACAAAATAACCAAGTAATCGAGAAAGAACTGGGTCATGTCAAAATTCAGCATCTTTAGGCGTGGTGTGCGAGGCAAATGTTGAAATGTCACTGAGACCACACCTGGATGTTCTATTTGTTGAAAATTTCAGCGTCATTTTACGCCCCCTAAAGAATATATGCTGAATATCAAACAGGCGGAATATACACTCTCGCAGCTAATCATAAAGTATAATGGCTATTTCTTTTCTTGAGAATGCTTTCCTTCGTGCTCTGTCATTTCGTAGCATAGTAGTTGGAAAAATTTTGCAACGGTTTAATTTATGGGAGGTACCGACTTTTATTGACACTACATTATCCGCAAAATTTATTCATATCAACATTTGCATAAACATGACGGCTTTTTCACAAGAAAATATGTAATTTGGTGACATCACACATTAAAAAATATAAACAATGATGATTCCGGTTCCTGATACAAACTGATTTTGTGCAAGACTTTCTCTTTCAGATGGCGATAAAATGGTATATGGATACGGAAATAGACAAAAAAAAAATAAAAAAACCGATGAATCAGACTGAAGAGATAATGCTGTTGATTTCTTATGTGAAACTGTTTTTAAAAGAAATTCAATCTGTAAATATAATCGTAAATTTTACCTTCAGAAATTGGAAACAATAATAGAAAACGAAGAAATTTTCAATCAGTTTTTCATTGAGGAATTTAATCTTATTCGGGAGGGCAACGGAATGGGCGACATCTAGGTTTGATAATTCAAAACTCAAACTTAAGGAAAACATTTATTATTGCTGAAAGAAACACAAATCACAAATATTAGTTGATATATTACGTATCTACTGTGATGCTCTTTTATGAAAATTTTAAAAATAACTCTTCGAAATGACTAGTTGTTTAGTTAGTCAATGTGTTTGACGATATATGTATGTGCACAGCTGTCTCCAAGATCCAGAACAGGCAAAAAAAAGGAATCTAAAGAAATGAAATTTGAACGACTAATAAGAAAAAATTGAAAATCTTTACACAAAATTATTATCCAGAATGAGTAAACTACATTGACAATGATGTTTTCATTTCAAGTGAAACTATATACACATTATACTGAATGTAGGTATCAGCCAATATCTGCATCTGAATTGGAGAATAAGCTTTTTCTTTTCAGAATATTCCTGAAAATCACCCAAAATTTCATGACTGAATATCAATTGCTCAATTTTGCTGGAGCGCTATAGCTTCAGAGTAATACGCCCCAATTGGTTTGAGATCTACATTAGTGACAGAAAAAGGATGTTAAAACGAAATACAAAATATTAAGGAGTAAATACATATTTTGTTGTATTCTTTTTCTCTTATATGTAAATGATTCAGCTACTAGGGAGGTTCATTATTTTCGCGTATGATAGCACCCTTATTTGGTATAACAAAAATTCCTCAAATAGGCTAGAAACTTTCTGATATATTCTGATATATTCTCTTATGTTCAATATTCAAAAACCGAACCTATTCACCTTCAATTTTGATTGCGGGGATAGGAAATATAAAACATTTCAAACTCTTACGGCTATTTATGGATAATAGATTGAAATTTTATCAGCAACAGCTTCGAATAAAAATGTAGCATCAGTATACTACGCATTTAGGGGTTTCGCAAATACACTAAACTCAACAACAGCAAAAATGATCTACTATGTTCTTATGAAATTCTATAAAGAAGCTCTGCAGTGATTTGTATACAATGTCTCATTGTTGTTATATGTATAATTTTTTTGACTTTGTCTGTATAAAGACAGATTGCAGAAACTATTCGACTAGTAGCCTGCTTTAGAACTGCATACACAATAAAATGTATTCTGTTAGTAGTTGAAGAGTAATATATTTGCTAAATCCTCTACCTTGGCTAATGTAACATGATCTGTTCTGTTTTTGAAATCTGTTTTTCCGTTAACCAGTTGTCGCATCCCTACGAAATGACAACCCTCAGAAGTCGAAACTTGAGCGAGCTAACGATTAACGAGGTATTACCTTTTAACGTGTGATTCCTAACACGGGAATGATGATGACCTAACATGATGACCCTAACAATTTCTCTGACTTTGACTAGAGTTTGAGTATTATTTTCCACCAACAATATTTCCATAAATGATATAAAAAAAATATGTTGATATATAATAATTTGTGAATTTAAATATAAAATATAATTTTGTTGCTTGCTTTGAGTTGCGACAGTGGTCCCCCAACATATAACATAATAATAGGCGAAGAAGAAGAATACACATCAAAGAGAAAAGAATAAAAACCCCGATGATTGAGATATTACAACACGATATAAGTGATCTGAAGTCGAGATCACCTCTAAAGAAAAATTCTGGTTTGAGAAAGCCGTTTATCTAACGATAAATAACGCATTTAATTATTAGAGTAGAGTAATAAGCTCTAACAAAGTTCCGCGTCATTTTGCTGGAATACAACCACACAAGCAGACGGCCAAGGGTTTGTTACTGATATACCAAAGAGTAAATTAACATTACTGAACATGATTCAACTTTCTGTTTTCATTCAGACATCAGAACCGATATTTCATTGTATTACAAATGTTATACGACAACAACATACATTTCTATATTCCAATATTTTTGATATTTATTATTATATATACTCTGTAAAAACATCATTTCCTTCAACTGGGTTCTCCTGTTTGTAATAAATCGCTCTTTTTTCTATACAGTAAGATTTGTTCAGGATAATTGCAGTATTTTTTTATGTCTGATGTGAATATTATAAAGAATAAAAGTGCCAATATTGAGCCTTGGAGTTCTCCTAGGTTAGATTCTCCTGTTTGAGATTTTCAGTTATCATAAACATTAACCTTTTGAGGGTATTGCGTGTGTTCTTCTCTCATCCAGTAAGGATTTTCCGTTGACCAGTAACGGCGATTTGGTCGATAAGCATGACCATTAAGAGACAAAGTATTCTTATCAGTAAACATAACGTCTTCTAATTGGATGATATTGTTATCCAACATGTCCATCATTTGTTCACATACGTTCTTCTTGTCAAAATCTGTTAAAATTCCACTACATTGAATATAGTGGATGCATGTCTACTCAATGTATATGGATTTTCCTCAAACTCAAACATCACATCTAATTTCAGTTCAGGTAGCTGCTTTTTTCATTTGGTATCTGGCTCACATGACCAAGCTCGTGAAACTGCTTCTCTATTTTGCTTAGGTATGAGATATGGGCGGTAAACTAGGAAATTTTTCATGATATAGGCGCGCTACTTCCTGTTGTAATTGGGTTTTATCCGTAACCAATCATTTGTAATACTGTTTTGTATGCATTTCTGTTAATCTAACCATTTGTCAGACTTGAAGTTAATGAACTTTGAACTCAAATTAAAATACCGACAACTAATGTTGTAACATACAAAATTAGTTGACAAGGCATTTTAAACTAACGTGGCCACGGAAATTATTCACAGTTTCATGAAGAATATCATCCAAAAAAAAAAACATTGGCTTTTGTTCTTATTATCAATACCTCAACATGAAATGAGTTTTGGATATGGTGAGACAATTCCCAAATCAACTGAAACCATTAACCAAATGACAAGCAAGATAATTTGTAGATTCATCTGAGTTCAGTTTTTGTGGTCTCAGTTTTACAACAACACTGTTAACTCCATTGAAACCCCTAGAAAAAAAATCAAAAAGAAATGAAAGAAACTGACCAAGAAAAAGTGGGTACTGAGCAGTTCAATGACTTCACGTGCTCAACATTCACAATGAAAAAATATAATATTGGTCCGGAGTTCC
This sequence comes from Leptinotarsa undecemlineata, assembly GCA_015342065.1. Lineage (NCBI taxonomy): Eukaryota > Metazoa > Arthropoda > Insecta > Coleoptera > Chrysomelidae > Leptinotarsa > Leptinotarsa undecemlineata. Next base: position 37,877 of record WOGP01000115.1, read on the forward strand.
CTAGTGCTGGTATATCACCTAGAAAGTTTCCCATCAATATAAAATGAATCAATGACCTGAAGAATTTACTCTATATGATACGAGTAGTTTTTGACTTTGATACATGTCAAGCACAAAAGTATTTGTTCTTTCTTTACTTTTTGTTCTTTATTCAAAAGTAAACTGGCAGTTTATTTTCCTATTTTGATAAAGTATGTGTTTCTGGTTAACATCCTAATGCTATTTGACAAAGTAATATCTTTACTATAACCTACTTTAGGGAAACATTATTTCATTTAGGATTCTAAGATAATGCCAAAAAAATACAAAATGGAAATGCTATGAAAGTTGTATGAAATGTATCAAGATCCAAAATATAACGAATATTTTCAAAACAGTGAAATAAACTTCGGGAATAAAAAGTAAATACTCGGTATATCGTTGTCGCGAGTTGCCATTACTCAATTATGTAAATTGTGTGTGAATATCTGATGAGTTTTCTCATTGTTATCAGAACATCCGGTACACTTTGAGAACGCTGCGAAAGTGAGATCCAATGGTTTTTGTTTATGTGATTATCGACATCATGTAGTTATCGAGAAATTCTATCCTTACGTCGGACCTACCTCTAATTTCTTTATACTTTCTATAGGCGCTAACGATTTAGTGGCTATTAAACATATCCAATTAAAGCTAAACAAAAGATCGTTGCCGAAGATAACACGCATATGCTCATTGAAATTTCTTGCGTATTTGGTGTCGCTTCTACCCGGTACGGATACGCTTTCAGAATACAGAAACATTCTTGACGTTTCTTGAAGGAATCAATTTCATATGAAATGAAACCAATACTTAAATGAACTATGATTTACATTGAATATATTGTAAATTGAGTAAAACTTTTCTGTGTCTTCTACTTTGTCATTGCATAATGCGCCTAATGGGAATGTCACTCAACATTAATGAAGGGTAGGTGGGTTATCAATTCAATCATGAAGATAGATGAAGTGAAATATTCATTATTTTTATGAATCCGTATATCATATTCGATATATTGATAATTTTACCACAACTTTGTTGCACTCTTATACTTCCTCTTTAGTGTTTTTAAAAATTTCACTTTGACAATAGACATTGCCGAAAACATTGTCAATTTTAGGCTGGATGCTCTTCACAATGATGATAACGAGCTTGATGCACCAGAGGAAGTTAGTTATATCACCTTAATTTTTCAATATATGCTTTGGCACGTCACTGCAGGATTCAGCAGCATTCCTGTTATTTTAACTGTTACTGAAACAACATCGGAATTTGCTTATATACTTTTTTCAGAACGTCAAAACATGTCCTGGATATATTTCCGGATTTGGCAGTTTCGGAATACCAACCTCGTACGTAGTAAAAATTTCCATGTGTTGACCAGTACAATTTCTGTGACGACTTGTTATGTGGCATGTTCTCAGAGCGAAAGGCAATGAAAGGAATGATGTATTTTCCAATGATTTTCAAAACACTCATAAGAGGATGTACTTCCTTACGTGAATTGTATTTCCCTATTCAAGAAATGTACTTCCTTATACGAGAAATGTACTTCCTCATTCGAGAATTGTACTTCCTAATACAAATGGTACTTCCTAATACAAGAATTGAACTTCCTAATACGAGAATTGTACTTCACCATTCGAGAAATGTACTTTCTCATACGAGAATGCCACTTTCTAATGCAAATGGTACTTTCTATTACAAGAATTGAACTTCCTAAAATGAGAACTGTACTTTCTAATACAAAAATCGTACTCTGTAATGCGATTTTATTCTTCCTAATACAATAATCGTTCTTTCTCATACGAGAATTGTACTTCCTAACACGAATTGTACTTCCTAACATGAATTGTACTTCCTAACATGAATTGTACTTCCTAACACGAATTGTACTTTCTAATATGAGAATTATACTTTCTAATACGAAAATCGAACTTTCTAATGCGATTTTATTCTTCCTAATACGAGAATTGTACTTCCTAATACGAAAATCGTACTCTATAATGCGACTCTGTTCTTCCTAATACATGAATCGTACTTCCCTATTCGAAAAATGTACTTCCTTATACGAGAAATAAACTTCCTCATATGAGAATTGTATTTCCTAATACAAGAATTGTATTTTCTAATACAAAAATTATACTCTCTAATGTGATTTTATCCTTCCTAATACGAAAATTGTATTACCCTATACATTTTCAAACTCATACTAGTTTATTATATAAGTTTGAAAATGTCCGTATAGGACGAAACTGCAGTAACGTTAGTTAAAAATTAAAGTGGCAAAGAACAAAGTTTCATTTCTCTTTTCTTCATTATGACTTCATACCACGTAGTAACGGCTACATCCATCTATTCATTTTAATCATAAGCCTACCTCTGGTAATGGGGGGTTCTGCCAGAAGTGACCAACTCTTCCCCTTGCTACTCGTGGAAACACACATGAATGAAATAAATACAAAATAGAAAAAATCAAAACAAAAACCAATTCCGAGGCTGGACAGAAGTGCTCACCTCAATCTAATGCAATGGCTAGGGATGAACAGAAATGTCTACCCCAATCTACCGCTTGAAATGAGGCTGGACATAGCAGATCACCTCGTGATGTAATACAAAGGCCAAGGCGTAAGCGTATTTGCGGCGCCGAGGCCAAAAGGAGGAAGAAAGCGAAAGAGGCAGGATTGCCAGCAACTATAAGTGCACCTTCCTCCTCCCCCACTCCACCTCCAACAAAAATGGACACCCTGCGGAGGGCTCCAAGAGCTTCGCTTTGAATAAAGGCAAGGAACCGGATGCCCCTGCAGGAAAGCTCCGTCACTTGTGCACCTCCACGGAGGGAACTCCAAGCAGGTTGAAAAAGCCGCGCAACGACAGTAATATCGCTGCACCTTCCAAAATCTTCGCGGAGGCCACCATGAGACACCTCAAGGTTGCCAAAGAGAGTGTGTGTTCGGCGAGTCTTGACCAACACCTGTCAATATAAAGGAGATGTCTCCTAGTGACCTGTCCACCTTCCTGGAAAGGACAGGATGGACGATGACCTAGGAGGACAACTTCTCGGGGGGATGTACAATGGGTCACAAGTAGCTTAAGTTCTGTGAGTCTACACTCACCCTCCCTACTCTGCAGATGCAGATCTGCCTCATCCACCATACTCCGAAAACCTCTCTTCAACCGACTACCATCTTTTCAAGCACTTCGATTATTTTCTCACCGGCTGAACTTTCGTCAATCAGAACCTGGCAAAAGCTGATTTCGTCTAGTGTTACGTTGACACTTATGGCACTTATTTCTATTGAATCGAATGAGTTCCTCATCAAAAACTACACCTCACGATTTGATCTCCACAAACTTTATTAATCACCATATGTTTCGCTATCACAGTAGCTTTCTCAAGCTTCAGAAAGCAAATAAAGTTTGTGAAGATCAAATCGTGAGGTGTAGCTTTTGAAATTACTATGGATCTTCATCAAGTAACAGCCGAATCAATCAGAGAATCGAATAAGTATTTGCTGAGATATTATCGTTATTAGAGGAGTCTTGAAAGTGGACAAAACTTTCGAAACCACCCAATAGTTCGACATTTGTGGTTTCGCCATACTTCTTCGGGCGTGTCTTTACTCTACTTTAAATCCAACATGAACCCCCTAGTGACTCATATCAAAATATTATTGAAACAATTTAGTGTTCATGAAGTATTTATGAACTAATGAAAGGAAATGAAACTTTCTATGTTTTTTACCACTTTTATTTGTAACTAACGTTGCTGCAGTTTCGTCCTATACGGACATTTTCAAACTTATACAATAAAAGGTTATTGTATGATTTTGTATTATGATTTTCTACCATGTAGTAACAACGGCTACATCCATCAATTTATTTATGGACTATTTTTCTATGGACTTGTGAGAGTTCGCCCACCGGCGAAGAATTTTCGAAAATCTATGCATTCCAAATCTGTTTGATAAAACAAAGAAATCAAATTGTCTGTTTTTCCTGTATATCTCTGAAATCAAGAGACCTAGCTTAGATGTTTGTTTTCAGTTATCCGTGGCTACATTCAATTCCCTTTGTTATTCTCACAGTTTTCGATGTCCCCATACAGCGACACGATTTTAGACACCCGGTATACCACATTTGTCAATGCATGTAATGATTTGAAAACATACGAACATTTGTATCAATTAAACTTTTACTTGGAATATTCCACACCCATTCTGAATGAAGATTCCCGATAAACTTGATAATTACCATTTCTATAAAATTTGCAAGTAACTTTGTATTTAATGGTATGACCGCCAGATTTCCGCTTCATGAAACTGTCAAAACACGACGTTGTTACACATTGTATGTCAGTTATGCAAGTTTCGTTGCGTAACAAGCATATCTAGTGCCTGTAATCGTATTATACGTTTTTAATTGGATATTTACCGCATGATAAAGGTCAAGCCCAAGACCACTAGCATCATAAAACGTTACTTCTACGATGAGCACCGTTATTTTTCAGTTTTGCATTCTTTGCTTTCGAATAAGTGAACTTTCAATAATATCAGATTTTGTGAATAACTTGATACTTGCGTTATAGAAACTTTGTATGGAATACGGAATTGAACAGGTTTCTTTCTGTGTAAAATTTTCAACGTATATGAATCACCCACAAACATGTTTTCCTGATAATATTCAATGAAGAAGTTATTCGGTTCTGTTTGCAGGAATCGATTGTTTGAAGTTGGTTTCAGGGCAGAAAGTCCCAAGGCGTTTAATTTCTTTTTTTTTGTGTTAAAGTCATTTATTTTTTTCTTGCACTTCATCGGCTTATATTCAATTCATTACTTATTTTTCAGAAATCCCATTGATTTTCTACACTGAATATTCATGTCACCTTTCACACAACATGCTATCAAATATGTGGATTTTTATGAATTCAATTAGATTTTCAGAACAACCAAAATAGTGATGAATTATTTCATTAAGCATATATGATGAAATTGGTCGATATTTGATTAAAATCTATAGTATTGTAACACTTTATTGTGAGATTGTCATTGAATAATTTACAAAACCGCAACATGTATTTCACTACACAAAAGCTTCCGTAGGCGTGTTCATACTGACTAACGTCTACCTAACTGATGCTTCATATAACAATTTGAATCATATGACCTTCAACCTACTTAATAATCGTAATTTTCACCTTAATTTAAGTATATCCTAATAAAAAATTTAAAAATTTTGGAAGAAAATTTACCGTCTATTGAATGGACATGTAGTAGGTGAACTGATTCTCAATTCAGAGTTCACAAAACAAATTTATCAGCGGGTGAGATTTCCATTATATCTGGTCATTCGGTGAATATGAGTAGACAGTGTCATCCCCAAAGTATGCACCTCATGGGAAACTTTTTTTATCAAGAGTTTTTCGACAAAAAGTTATTCTTGATAAAATTTGTGCATCCCCAAAACTAAACATGCACCTACAAAATACAGTAAAACACACTTAATATACGAGGAGACTTCAAATATTTGATTTTGAGAAAATCTCAAGAAATGATGTTTAAAAAAGTTGTTCAGCATTGGAAAATACACCAAGATTTAAAGTAATTGCCATCTAAGTGAAGTTTTATTTTTTTGTACCCATTTTTTTTCAAATGGAGTCTACGAAAACAGTTTTGCTTAAACGATAAATAGACAGCATCCTGTATACGACGTTTTATTTTGAAAGCCTGGAATATTACAAATTACACAACTATGTAAATTTTTTTGAAGACTAAAATAACTTTCGAAGTTTTTGGTGCAAAGTAATTTTTATTTTTCGTGAACACCAAAAATTACTCAAAATTATACAGTATTGTAACAAGAACTTAATATTTATTGATATCAAATCACAAAACATCAAAATAAAATAGATATTTTGGAGATTATTTTGGAGAATTATTTTGGACGAGAAAATCTCCAGAAAATCAACGAGTTTGTTCCGAAGTATCTATTTTATTTTGATGTTTTGTGATTTGATATTATTTAATATTGAGTTCTTGTTACAAAACTATATAATTTTGAGTAATTTTTGGTGTTGACAAAAAATTAAAATAACTTTGCACCAAAAACTTTGATTATTATTCTACTCTTTCAAGAAATTCACCGTGGTCAACTCCATAGATGTGTAATTCGTAATATTACAGGCTTTTAAAATAAACCGTCATATACAGGATGCTATCTATTTATCTTTTTAGCAATTTTTTTTGAGTGGTGCCCATTAAAAAAAATTGTAATAAAATGAAACTTCACTTTGATGGCCATGAATTGAAATATAGATGTATTTTTCAATACTGAACAATTTTTTAAATAACATTTCCCGATATTTTTCAAAATAAGAGTACTTTACTTTTGTCTCAAAGTCAAATATTTGAAGGCACCCCGTATTACGTGTATTTTACTGTATTTTGTTGGTGATGTTCAGTTTCAGAGGATGCACAAACTTTTATTTTTGTCAAAAAACTCTTAATAAAGAAGTTTCCCATGTGGTGCATACTTTGGGAATGACACTGTATAAGTTTGACTTATGGTTCTTGCCCGAAACTTTATATTGGCCAAACGACAATAACCTTATACGAAAGACTGAAAGATGATAAGAACAGTTTTTTGAATGCAAAGACCAATTCCATATTTGCAAACCTTTTTTGACAAAGGGAGTTCAATCACGGAATGACATATTACATTTGGAAGAGAAAGGTTTGCAACTCAATCTTTTGGGATGCTTGGAAACTGATAGATTTGAAAGGTCTGAAAATTTTCATAATGACCCGATGGAATTGAATTCTTACCCCCGATTGAACCTGTTATGTAATTAGGAAAATGGTAATTAGTTTATTAATTGCCTATTTAATGAGATGGAAATGTTTTGTTCTTTCTTTGACCTACCCAACACAAGTTTCCACCTACAGTATTGGTTGATGAAGAGAGAAAATCGTCGGGCACTAGACAAATTATGGAGTTGCCTCAATGACAGTGTTCAAATGATGTCCTTGAAGGAAACATGGGAAATTGGGAAATTGTTGAATGAGTGTTAATACGAAATTCTTATTCATTTGGACCCTGTCAATGGAACTAATTGGCTTTCAATTCCTCTGTTTCGAGATTGAAAATAAAAAAAAACATCCATGTATAGAGTTACTTATTTGCAAATTGATTACTTCCTTTCTTTGGAAGATTTCCTTATCCTTTTTTTGTATCAAGATGGAGTAGTAGAAAGCCAAAAACTTTCTTTCCCAAAACTAGTGAATTTTTGACACATAGGATTTTTTCTAAAAATTTATGTAATGCGGGGTTAAATAGATTTTCTTTGCATTCAAAAGCATATAGGCACACATTTCTCAATGTATTTGGAATCAACCCAAGAATACGTTTTCATCATGACATTTCCTGAAAGCATGACAATTCCTGATTCAATATTTTTCAATTCTGTTCGCAGAAATCGATTGTTCGAAGTTGGATCTTGGAGAGAAAGTTCTTATGACAAATGAAATGAAAATATTTCTTGATTTTTCTTTTGTGTCAAAGTCATGTATTGTTTCTTATTCATTTACCCAGCCTGTATTTGAATGTACCTATTGGATTTTTTTGAAAACCCTTGAATATCTATGTCACTTTTCATATAACAGTTGATTTTTTAAACTTGTATGGGAGATTTTACGGGATTCGTAACAAAAAATGGAACAAATAGTTGACATGTCTATAAAAGCAGAATTCGAGTTCAGAATTCGAACAGCAATAAAAAACTTCAAGTTTCTGTTGGAAAATCAGGAAAGAAGTTATGACATCATTAAAAATTTCAGTACTGTCATAAAATTATTCTTAATCATTAATATTTTAGTGGAAAAGGAAATATTAGCAGTTGACAACATAAAACATTCTTTCTTATTATAATTGTGACTCAAAAAATGAAAGATAAATCAAAACTTTCATTACTTGACAAATTTATAACCTCATCCTTCATTTGAGAATAAAATGAGGCTAGAGGCTATTTCAGTTAATATATGTATGGGATACGAGTTTTGGGCTATATAAGATATAATATCTTATGATATACAAGCTTTCGAAATTAATTTATTCTGTTTCCAAGAGTATCTACAAAATAAACAATGAAAAACAAACAACACAATGAAAACTCTGACTGGAGTCAACAAAGTTAGATCGAAAAATTAATTGGCATACACTTACAATATAAATTCAAATTGTAAAATATAGGTGGGCTAGTTTATTCAATACCCATAATACGGGTATCAGCTGGTAGGGTTTGCTGATGAAAAAACTGATCAAATGTTGTAGGGATAGACGTATTTTTCAAAAATGTTTTCAACTAATAGTTTATCTCCAGCATGTCGAAACTAATGGTTGCAGTTTCACTATTGATTTAATGAAAATGTATCAGTTATCACCCAAAGACGATTGTGGATACCAACAATCGAAACATCCTGAAGTAACTTGGCTTGGAATCTCCTAACTTTCAATTGTTCTATTTTTACTTGTATTTTATTTCACTATTATTTAATTTCAGGTTTTTTTCTTAATATAATTGTTATTGTCAGCTATTCATTTTCAATTCTTCTTTTTAGTACTTTCAAGGATTTCGAATCATTTTATATAATATCAGACAATGGAAGTCCTAACTAATGAAATTCATCATGAAATATTATCAATCACCTTCGAATATTTTTCAACCAATGATTAGGCCAGGTTCTGGTGCAGCACAAATAGAAAGCCAAAAGAAGACACGCATCTTCCTAGTTGCCAGATGGAAGAAATATTCTTTAGTTGATGTCACACAGACTCTGAATCTTCAGATATTGCCTACTGAAAAGAATTTTTTTGACATTAACTGAGTTATGGAAAGATGTTTTCAATAAATACCTCTTAGATCTTTCAATCCTTTTCTGCCAGTATCCTTCAGTAATATAAGATATTCTTTTTTAATTAGCTCTACCTTATCATCGAATTTTGAAAAATTATCTTCACGCCTCATGATTTGTTTCAATTCACTCCAAACCATCTCGATGGGATTGAAAACAGGTAAATAGGATAGAAGTCTCAGTATGGTGTGTCCATACTTTTCAGCAATACTTTCAAGGACATACACTTTTTCAAATGTTTTTGTCTGTAAAACTTCAAGTAGTTGATTTCTGGTATAGTAATCTTCAAAATACAAATTGTTATCCAATGAAAAACTTTGTTTTTCATCTTTGTTCGAATTTTTATTCGGTGAGCTGTCTCGAATGATAGAAAGCGTTGTCAAGAACTTTTACACTATTCGCATTCAAATTTGGGATCAATATGTTGTCAAACCATTCCTCAAAAGTATTGGCTTCCATGTTATTATGATAATCAACATTGCAGTTCTCAAGTTTTTTTGCTCATAATTTCAAAGAATTTGGAACCCATCCTTTACTTCCTCAGCGATTCACAATGATCAATCGTGATCCTTTGTTTGTAGGCTTGTTAGGCGTACACATTCTCGAACCATCAGTCCATCCTTTCGTAACTGTGTCGGGAGTGTCACACCAAGATTCTTCCAAATAGAAAATATACCGTTGTTCTTGTCTTTATTTAGTTATTTGTTCTAAGTATTTGTTCCATTATTCTTATGCTTTCCATAACTGCTTGTCATTTGTTTATTATTTCAAATCTAAATCCTAGTTTCTTCATCCAATTCTGAAGAGTTTTGTCACAGCAGCTCACGTACTGGCCGGAAGTATTCAATTCCATCCTTATGATTTCAATTGCAGGAATCTCATTGCTTTTGAAACAGTCGTATACGGTTTTTTCAATGATTTTATTAGACGAACATCTATAAGTTTTGGTAATCCGGCATCACACCGTGTCTTGCGTTCAAAAGGTTTGTTTTTGATAATTTTACGTACAGTTGAGAAAGGAATTTCAGTCAAATCTGTTGTTGCTTGTAATAGTTGGTTTCGCTCGAAACCAAAATTTGAGATGAAGATTCTTATAAACATTGAAACATACTCTCTGTGTTTCAATATCCAAAACATTCGAATCTCATTCACTGGTATCTCTTTTTTGCATTGTTCAACATCGCTATTAGAATCACTACACTGAAGAAAGTCTGCGTTGTTATCACATTCGTTATTACTATCACTAGTACTATCAGTACTTATCCAAGAACGCCACATTTTAAACAGATAACAAAAATTTTGAGTGATTATTACTGCATCAATATCGAATTTCAACACCTAAATCGGGATCAGTTCCTGAACTGAACACGAAGTCGATAACCATCCACGCATCCCCGATTTATATTCGTTACCGTAACATGACTTCAAATTTAATTTTATGACTTTTCAGCCAATCATAAAATTTGGTTAGTGAAAATTATTCAATACGAACCGCCAATTCTTCACTCCACGTGGACTATTTCGCAGCCGATTCATTTCTATGTATTGGTTTTTTTTGGCCTTTGAGAGTGCCGACAATCGAGTGTGCACAATACTGTTTGCTTCGACTATATCAACGTTATTAATTTTTGCTGCTTTGCCGGAAATATATAAAAATTCAAGTTCAGACACCCTCATATACACAATAACAAGAAATATCAGAAATGTTAAGGCCGTCAGATCTTATCCTGTCCGAAAGTTCGAGTCCAGAATCAAAAACCTGAAGTATAATCAGTTTATTGTATATTGAATATAACCTACCCTCATGAACTTTCAAATCATGGCGTTCAGCAGCTTTTTCAGCCATTTACCAACATTACACGGTTCATTATATCAACCCTTCCAACGTAAATTTTCGATACAAAGCGAAGTAAACGCGATAAAAAAGGCGCCCAAATAAATTTTCAGTGTTAACGAACAAAGAAGTCGTAAATTTCTACAAGAGTTTTATTCCAATAAGAGTGATTAAAGTGACCGAATGCCGCGAAAGCTCATTGCTACCTCGGCATTATCCGCTCACCTTATATAGATGTTGTATAGGCTCGATAAATTGTCTTTTTTGCCTAAATTATTGATGTAGGTGGCCTCTCTTCCTTTGAAAGCCGACACAATTCCCGAGAATCAAACGTGAAGAGAAAATGCTTCGAGCTTCCGGTCACTGAATCTTTTTATGGAAATGTCTCGAGATCTTATAAATGGTGCAAGTTTTTTCTACGATATTTTTATTCAGTAGATCGTTGAATTGAAAGGTGAACTGAAATCTTATTACAAGAATAGTTTGCTAATCTCGTTGTAATACCTGAAAAATCTATGGTAAGTGAAAAACTGTGACCTAGTATCTTAAAGAATATTACTGGATTGTTTTCCAACACAAAACCGTTATTTCAACATCTCGACACGTGTTTTCGATCACCAAGTGATCATCTTCAAGAGGAAGAGGAAGTTTTGATCTTCCTCTTGAAGATGATCTCTTGGTGATCGAAACACGTGTCGGGGTGTTTGAATGAAGGTTTGATATTGGGAAAAAACTCCAGTAATATTCATTACTAAAACAAAGGCTCCAAACAGTGCATCACAAGTACCTAGTATCTCATTTTGAAGAATTTATCTTCACAAATGGAAAAAAATACTACAAAAGACTTAAATTCCTTTTTATATTATTTTAACTTCCGAAATCAATTCTTGTAATAGACGGGAATGGAGCTCACCTACTGTAGTTCCAATCGTTACTGGATCGTTTTCTAGGAGGTTACAGTTATAATGGTCTAGAAGAGTGATGGAAAAGCAATAATGGTCAAAATTTTTTCAGCAACCTCTGTGTAAGTGTTTAGAAAATGTTACCATAGTTTCTGTGAATTTTCATTGTTATTGTCACGAAAACTGACCTTCATACATTTCAGGCATTCGAAAATTTTAGTCGAATAAGAAAATAGTTTCTTTATAAGTAATAATGAACATCTCTCCTTACTAAGATGCTATTTGTGTGTTATTTACAGAAAACTCATACCAAGGATATCGATAGGTTTCTCTGGCAGACAATTACTTGAAACATGATACATGAACAGTGCTGTCTGATAAAGGATCACGAATAGTTTGTCTTTGGTATCTGGTTTGAACTAGCTGCCTTTCAGTAAAAACTGCGGATAAATTTCGGACCACTTTTAGGACGCTAATTGTGGTTTAAGTCTTCTAAATCTTCTAAAATATATGAATGGCATCTTCGTAGGGGCACTGTTCTTATGCTTTTTCTTGAGGGACAGTCAAACAGTGCATTCAAGAGTCAGCTTAGCATCGCTGATGATAGATATGGTAGGTCGAAACAACACTGATTTTGCATATATGTTTTCACGACGTGAGGTTAGTACTGTATTTGTATTTCCAACATTGAGGTGATACAATAGAAAATTAAATCTATGAACATTCAATTTCAGAATAAAAGTATTGTTACTCAACGATACGTCAAAGATTATCAGCAACTGTAGTAGATATTTCAGAAAATTAGTAAAAACTGAGGCGAAATCCTCGAAAACTATCAAATTTTCTTGAAAGAATAACGAATTTCACAAACATTAAAGTGAGATTTTAGTCTGAGGAGGTTTTAAAAAATGATTCAGAATAATAACAGAGATTTATAAAATATATTCATCACCTTATCTATGGATGTTTATTTCGAAAGGGAATAACATTTAAGCATGATTGGTCTCATCCTTTCGGTTACATATGATATTTGTTTAACACATCTCATGTGTGTAAATGCCCGGATATAAAGCATTTACAATTAAAACTTTTTGTGCAGTTCATTTTGAGGAATTTAGGTTCATTAATATGCAGATGATTATCTGAATTGAGTGAAAGAGACATACATTTTATTTTTTTCACATTCAACCAGAGAAGAAATTTTCTCAGATTAATTTCAGAAGTTTTGTAGACTTCATCCTAACTTTCACCAGTGAAGATCATCAGCATATATGACCGTTAAATTATTTAATCTGCGTTATTGTGTTTATGTCAGCAAGAAAAAGGATCGGGCCAAGTATTGTCCCCAGAGCTTCCAATTTCAATAGTTTGTGTCCGTTCTTTTTGAATAATCCTGCGTCAGTTCCAAATCCTGACCTCTAATACTATAAAACATACTTTCAGTTCAGCTGAATTATTGATGACAGAAATATGTTGTAAAATGATATGTACAATATCAGTTTGACTTCCAGATTTGAAGACTGGGGTTACTCTACTTTTCACTGGAACGGCATATTACCTTTAACACACTTTTATGAAATGTACTAGTGGTTTTGATAGATATTTATGCATATTTTATCAGCTTTCTACTTATTCCGTTGGGACATGATGCACTATAATATTTAGGTTTTGAAATTAGACATATCATCTCATTTTCTATCACTGGTTTAGAATCTAACCTAACCTTACCCAACCTAGATTTCATTTACTAGTCATATTTTTCAATTTTCTATCATATCTATACCTATGAAGAAAGTTATTGAACATATAGCTTTTTCTTTATTGTCACTTATGTTTTCATCATTTTCTTAGATGATTGGTGTGTTTTCAACATCATTTTCAACCTCTCGTGTTAGGAATCACACGTTAAAAGGTAAGACCTCGTTAATACTTAGCTCGCACAAGTTTCTACTTCTGAGGGTTGTCGTTCGTAGGGATGCGACAGCTGGTTAACGGAAAAACAGATTTTAAAACAGAACAGACAGACAGATTTTTATTTGTATTCATGTTCGTAATATCTGGGTAATGGTAACTATTGATGGGTAACTCCTGACACTGAAATATGGAAGTGTATTTCAGTTGTTACTTGAATATACGCTATTGAATTTTACTTTCAAACTTGACATTTGTTGAAGCCATTTTGCTGAACTTCCGTACAGCAGAATACTATATCACGACTCTGGTCCTTAGATTTTGTAACAAGTTGTAGTTTCATAAAATTGAATTTCAACAAGTTTCATGAATTGTTGAACATGTTGGATATTTTCTATGATCTTTACCGGCTCAAAATGGTAAGAAAACAACTCGTAAACATTATTCGAAACCATTCATCACAGACATTTTTGGAAACATATTAAGTCACACCTTGTTGCATAATCTGAATGCAGCTTTATGATTCCAACTCAATCTGCAGAGCTCAAATCATTTTTTCGCAGTTTTGGAATTTGACAAAAGTAACTAATTTCATTTTGGATATTCCACCGCCACTGACTGAGAAATTAATTCGAAAAATCGTCTATACTCATTCAATATGTTTACATTTCTCCCGAAGGTTCAGCAATCGCCAATAAGCACATCAATATGCAAAAAACTAGAAAGTTTTTCAATGAATAAACACCGGTCAATGAAACGATCAATAATTTGAATACCAAATAGGACTAGTACGTTGAAGAAAGTGTTAATGGTTTGCCAACTAATAAGAAGAGCAAATTTTGGAGGCGTTACGAGTTATCAATTTTCAATTCATCAAAAATAATTTTTGAAAAAGTAAATAAATTGTAATACTCAAAATCATGCCACGAAACTATCACTGGAAATAGTGTTAACAAAAAGTTAGGACGGACACAAAGAAAGAATTGAAAACCCATTACAGGCAACACAATTGAAAAATTGTTGTACATGACACGTGATATTGACAGAAATATAGTTTTTTTTAGAATAATGACGTTTTTTGAAGAGCAGAAACAAGACAACGATAAAGAACAAAATTAATAGCTCTCAAATATTCAATAACTATGTCTGACAAATATGAAATAGAAGAACATAACACAAGATTAAATTAAAATGTCCGCAGAAGAATGCGGAAAAGCCCGAAAATTCAATATTAGCATTGAGAAATTCAAAGTTGACCTGCTGCATGAAATGAAATGTGCTAAAGCAATATTTCAATTTCTTAGTGATGTGTATGTTGATGCTAATTGTAATTCACCTTTACACGCAAGGTACTGAAAAGTTCACTATTTGACATAATTAAACACTTTCGAAACATAGATGGCTGTTTTTCTTCAAAATGCATTTTGAAGGATCATATATCAATAGATAATCTGCCAAAGTATGATGAAGGGCAAACTGGAAAGTTAACTTCGAAAAGAGATTGTGTAATATAAATCACTGAATAATCCAATTAATCAGAGGTCAAAAAAATAAATTATCCAGATGCCACATTTGATAGTCCACATGAATACGCATACATGGTGTTTTTCGTTCAGTTTAAGTTATTTTCGTTTTCAACCTCTAGTTGTAACCAGATACGATCCATTTCCGTAGAGGTGCGATTTCGAAGTATAAGTTTAATATTTCTAAAAGTTTGAATTGAAAGGAGTATATTTTCAGCAGAGATCAGTTTTTGGAAGTTTTTTACGTTTTTTGTATAAAGAAAAAGAAGTAGCAAGACCAACCTTTTTTTCCAGAAATACAAAATATTTTCTTGTATCATATTTATATTATTACAGCCAGATTATTATGTTACGACGAATTAGAACTACTAATACATTGGGAGCTCTTCTGACTCGAAGAAAACCTGAGAATACGGTAACTATGGAAGGAGTTACATATGTGAAACTTCGAAACCTCTTAATGTAAGAAACAATGAACATCGGGAATATATAAAGAGAAGGCGGATAACGGGATCAGGCATGACGGGGAATATTTTGAATTGAAGCCTCAAAACTGTCGTTGAGGAACCTCACAATGAAATGAGAAAACACAGCTGATCCGTATATGCTCTTTTAGAAGTTATTGGGTGTATTTCAAAGAGATCTATGGAAATTGATTGTATCTGGCTAGCATTATTAAGGCTAGAGGTTCAAAACAGCAAGATGAACTTAAATTGAATTCTTGGAAACGTTCTATAGTGTATTCATGTAGACTACCGAATCTGAGATCTGGGTTTTAGAAATGAAACGGGATTACTTTCCGAAAAGCAGTTTTCAAGAAAACAAGCA
This sequence comes from Leptinotarsa undecemlineata, assembly GCA_015342065.1. Classification (NCBI taxonomy): domain Eukaryota; kingdom Metazoa; phylum Arthropoda; class Insecta; order Coleoptera; family Chrysomelidae; genus Leptinotarsa; species Leptinotarsa undecemlineata. Next base: position 53,802 of record WOGP01000115.1, read on the forward strand.
TTGAAATAAAATTTTTTCAATCATTCATTTTATTTGTAAACAAAATGTGTCAGTACGAAGTTACGGAATAATTCTACACACCAGTGATTAACAAGTATATTACGCAGTAACTCTTCAATCTATACTTCATATACTATATACAGAGTGGTCCAACGAAAAGTATGCACCTTGCTTTTCTCCTTTTCTGTAACTTAACGCAAAAATGCTTGGACAGGCCAATTTTTCTTTTGAGGGTACACATTTTAGGTGTATTTTTCTACCTGTGCCTTCAACCCCCTAGCGAGGGAGAGAAACAACCCTAAAATTTCAAATTGAAAGCGGGGTCGAGTGATATATCATTTGAAAGAGCACAAAATAATCTTTCC
>WOGP01000116.1:0-24765 GCA_015342065.1 Leptinotarsa undecemlineata
GACACTAGTTTAACTTTTGAAATGAACCTTTCAATGGATGTTTTGAACTTACTGGCTAGGGTTCTCATGTGCACGACTTCAGAAGTAGCGGGCGGACTTAATCCTACCGAATTTTCAGCGTAGACCCTGAAGATGTAGTCACTTTTTTCTTTGAGGTTTTCGAAAGTATATTCTAAAGAGAAAGCCTCCAGTGTGTACACTTTCTCCCATTTCGGCATGTATTCCAATTTCTTCTCAATTATGTATCCTGTTATTTCTGTACCGCCATTGTTTAGCGGTGGTTCCCATGTGAGGGTGGCACTTCGACTGGTTAGGTCCTTTAATTTCAAATTGATTGGTGGTGAAGGTGGAGCTGTGTGAAAATATGGAGTATGTTAGAATTACGTGAAATACTTATCAGTGGTATCCGTATTTTTGGTCCGGATATAACATTCATCAGATGAAAATTTGATATTTCAGATACACTAGGGGAAATATGCTAGCGGAGCTCAATAGCTACTTTGTTACTCACTATTTATTCCCAATTTTGCTGGGGGGAATATTCCTAGTAGACAATACAGCGTTTCATCGGTCTTTTCAAACTGATAATGAACTCCTAAAGCAAAAGCAGAAGCAATATATGGGTAATTAGCATTTTTGGTGTTATTGTTAGCATTAATACACACAAAAAATCAAGTGGAGCCTTACTTAGCCTTGAGCCTGCTATAATGCTTTCCTCTGGTAAGAATGGCTCGCTAATGCCTATTGCATTCCTAGAAGTAATTCTGAAACTGTATCCGTGGCCCTTCTCCAAATAGTTGACAGGAATATTCGTGTCGTCTGCCTTTGTAGATCCGAGTTTCTTGAACGATTTCTTGGATTTTGTTTCTTTCATTTCGACGATGTACTCAATGATGGGAGAACCACCGTCCTTTTCTGAGGGTTGCCATTCAATGGTGAATGACGTGTCTGACATTCCGGATACCTCCAGTGGACCTCGTGGAGGAGATGGTTTGTCTGCAATTACATAATACCCGTTTTATACGATACATAATACTTGTATATGATGTTGAGCGACTTCTTCTATGAATATGCCAAGGTAGGGCATACATATACATATGAAGAACTTCATTTTGAATTGTAGAATTGAAAAAACTGTACTTTGGGACTAAATATCATCTACAAAAGCCAAGGCCTGCTGCGAATATTTTTATAGATCAAAATACAAGAAATCGTATTAGCGATTTTCTAGTAAAAATTAAAAATCACCATCGTACTGGGCACCTTGTAGAATGTTGGTATACTAAATTTTATCAAAAAATATTCAATACTAATAATTCTATGGTCGAATCAAATACATTTTTATTATGAATTAATTAAAGTATTAGATGGGCTGAAAAGTAAAATAAACATGGAGTAATCGTTTATAATTATGTGGCAAATTGAATAAATAAACATATTCATTCTGATCAACTAATCATTGGACAAGTTAAGCAATTGAAAAACAGTATTCAACAAATTATTACAGACAGAAACAGGAATGAACGTTCATCAAATTTTTGTTGTTCCAACCAACCTGCCATTCATTGCAAAGCACTTGTTATTCCTTTTTTTAATATTCAATATATCTTTTCTCAGTTGTTCTGTTGTGATTTCTGTACAAGCTGCAGATATTCTGATGCGTTGTTTTTCTACCGACTGCGGTCTGGACTTGGTAAACTAAATAAAACATCTAGCGGTGTCGGGTCCGGTGGTCTTGGCGGCCACTCAATGTAAGGACTATTTCGACCTATCCATCGATTTCCATTTTCTTACAATAATTGCATTATGTACAGATGATCCATGTAATTGAAACTTCAAATTCAGGTTATCCTACACTATTAAGTTATGCATTACGTCCCAAAGCTTAAAAAGTCTAAAAATATATTTCCATTCAGATTTAGATTACTTTTGAAGAAAAACGGACCGATAATCTTATCATGGATTCTCTAACACCACACATTTATTTCACGGGAGTTTTTTTTTTGGTTCCTTGGGAGCTGTCTGACTTGTCCATTCAGTCCAAGTCTCCAGAAAACACTGCAGCCTTTTGGGCTTATTGCGTTCATTCTCCCATCTTCTCGTGATACCCATTCCATCAGTCTCGTTCCCTGTACTAATTTGTACAGGTTCCGTGTTGGATGTTCGTCATATTCTTCTGGATAGACGGGCGTATTACCTTTTTGCGTTTATAACCAAATTAGGATTATCAGCAGACAAGTACCTAGAATTTTGGGACGTGACTACTCCATTTGTACTGAACGCAGCTTCATTACTAAACAAAATTGTTTTAGACAAGTTTGTATCATTCAAATTTTCTTCTTGAGCCCACAAACATAATTCTAATCTTCTTTCTTCATCTCCCGCTTCTAGAGTGTGTAACATTTTTGGCTTGAATGGTTTAATTTTATTTTTTACGAGGCATCTCTAGGAATATTCAAGTTGAAACTAGTCGTTCGCAAGTTTGAATGAGGGTATTATTGCTCACTGGAAGTTTGTCAGGATGTATGTTATGAAATTCTCTGGCAGCTTCTCTTGCCAAAAGAGCATTATCTCCAAAAAGGCGCACAAGTTCAATTTTATCTCGCTCACTTAGTTCTCCCATGATAAATTACTCAATCCTATCTTACTAATCGGGCATAATTTGATGTTACTGTTTCAAGACAGTTTTTGACAGCAGTAATAATAATCAACAATAGTCTTTTGTTTTCAGTGCCAAATGTAAAGAGCGTGATTTTGCATACCCACACAGTGCGTGCAAGGTGTGTCCATTTAAAAGGTGGTGTCCATTTAAGAGGAGGTCCATTAAGAGGCAGTTAAAATTCTATCATGATACAATGTGAATGTTGATTCGACCACAAAATTATAAATAGTGAATATTATTTAATGAAATTTGGTATACCACCATTTGAGAGGGTGCCCAATCCAATGGTGATTTTTGTAGAAAGAAAATGACATTTGGTTCTAAAGTACAGTTTTATGAACTACAATTCAAAATGAAATTCTTCGAAATCGGAGGAAAGATGGAAATTTTAAGGATGTGTCCCGATTTCAAGTGGGTCACACTGTATACATACCTGCTGACAGAGCCAAGAAAAAACTCCACAAACATACTCCGCGGTGGGAGTCGTAATAATGACCAAAATTCCCTTTCCCTCATGCAGACCTACGACCTTGAGCATGTCATAATGCACCTCTTCGGAATATTAGTCATTATTCCGACTCCCACTCCGGAGTAAGTTTTAGGAGTTGTTTCCTGGCTCTGCCTGCAGGTAGAGCAGTGGACATCCCACTGAATCAACTGCAGAAAGATTTCATGGCTAGCTGGAATTGTATTTGTTTGGTCGTGATACTCATACGTATCACAACGTTCTGAAGAGACCTTGCCCGGTACTGATGATGGGGCAAGCACCCCGAAACCGGTTTTTCGGTTGGTCGTATGTTGTTTTTTCTTTGGATATCTGCCACATGTACCTACAAAGTCGTAGGTCTGCATGATGGAAAGGAGCAACCTTGAGCATGTCATAAAGAACCTCACCGAAATATTAGTCATTATATGTATTCTGGCTCATTTGCCTCATCAGTTTGTTGTAGCTGAATGCAGTACAACTTCATTTACTGTATTGTCTCAATAAGTTATTCGGTAGTTGTGTTTAAATCCTCCATTCAATAAAAAATACAATCCGATGATTATAATTGTACAATTAGATACTTTTCACTGTACTCACCGCCAATCTTCAACTTAGATGAAGTCTTGAGTTGATACTTCTCAACTGTACAGCTGTACTCTAACTCATCCTCAAAGGTGGTGTTGTGAACTATCAATTTCCTCACTCTTTGTTCTTCGTGTATGGAGTATCTTGACGATTTCACGATACGTTTGTTGTTTTTGAACCAGGTCACCTCTACGTCATCTTTCGACAGTTCTACTTCGAATACGGCGTCCGTGTTAATTGGAACGATGATAAATTCTGGTAGAGGTCTAATGAAAGTACACGAAGGAACTTGTACCGTGAGTCTTGCTTTTGAGGATTGGGTACCGACCTAAAAGTTGGAACAAAGTTTAAAATATGAATTAGGTGAAAGGTTCAATCAAACTCACCTCGCAGGAGTATATGCCTTCATCTTCCGGTTCGGTGTTGTAGATTTTCAATTTCTGCCTCTTACCGTCGATGGACAGTTGCATGTGCTCAGAGAACTGTATTTCTTTGCCATCCTTGTACCACCTTGCAAGAGCATCTCCCTTGGATAGCTCGATTTCGAAAACTGTCTTATCGCCTTTATTGACAGTCTTGTCCTGGAGTGGTGTGATGATCTCAGGAGGAAGTTCAATGACCACAACCTCCGCTTTACACTCATCGTCAGCTAGTATGCAAGTGTATTCACCCTCATCGTGGATGGAGGTACTGCGTATAAGAAGTTTTCTTACACCTCCTCTGCTCTCTACTTCAAACTTATCAGTGTCTTCCAGAACTGATCCGTCTTTGCACCATTTGACTTCAGCCGTATCCGATGTGATCTCGACCTCTAAAATGGCGGTGTCTTTCTCTGTTATCTCTAGGTCCTGCAACCTCCTGACGAATTCCAGCTTTCTCTGCTTCACCTTGACGGTAGTTTCGGTTTTCTGGTTTTTCACAGTACATTTGTACCGACCTTCGTCGTTCTGGCTGATATTTTTGATCAGCAGTTTGTGAGTGCGACCATCTTGAACTACAACTCTGTGATCCATTCCGCTAATCTCGGTGTTGTTGTACCACCATTTTGTCCTAACAGAGTGCGATGTCTCGCACTCAAGCTCGATGGTTTCACGTTCTGAAGTTTCGTAAACCTCCTTGAGGGTTTTCGTAAATTTGACGGTGTCGACCTCGATTGAAACTTTGGCACCATGCGAAGCTTTACCAAGGCGGTTGATGGCTACGCACTTGTAGTCACCGGTGTCTAGTTCGGAGTTAGTTTCTTTCATCGACAGCTCTACGTTTTCGCCATCGTAAATAATTTTAATTCTTTCTGAAGACTCCAGAGGCTCGTTGTTACGTAACCAATAGACTTCTGGGGTGGGGTTGCCTGTAACCTTCGCCCTCAGGACCAAGGGGCTCTTCTCCGGTACGTTTTGCTCCTCGAATCGTTCAATGAAGAGTGGAGGTTCTTCGTTTTCTGGGAATTCTGAAAGGATGATTGAACTATGAGTATCTCTGTCTTGGGGCGGAATTTGCGAAAACACAGAAGTGGAGCGACAAGCGACAGCGGAGAGAAATGAAAGAAGGTTAAATCATATTGGTTTATTGATAATATACTTCATTATTTACAATTATAAACTCTTCGAGCCTCTTCAGGTGAATGAGATTATCGAAACTATTTAAGGAATTTCTATGAATGAATAGCATTTCGAAAATATTTTGCTGAATACATGGAGAAGTTGAAATAGACTTGACATGCTTCAGTGAACAAATAATATATTATATCTCCAACTTCAACCAATTCAAACGATGCAATAATCGGGCAAAATATATGCTTGGTGGCCAAAGATGAAATGAGCGACGTGTTAATAACGAACTAGACAGGATGCACATTTGCGAATAACGAGAGCAAAGCTGGTGAGTGCACCGAACATCAATTGGCCCCGATTCAGTCGTGATGTACTAGAATCATTTACTATTTAGGAACTGAACCGTAATCACTGGAAGCATTATAACATATTAGAACTGAAAAAAAAAATAAAAAAATAAGCGCCAGAACAAAATGCGGCAGCAAACTGAATCCAGCTGAATCTGAGAGCTACCGAATAGTTTCGGTACTGCCGAATATAACTGAAAAAAACCTAACTCACCTTCAACTGTCAAGTGTGCGGATGTTTCGGCAATACCTACTGGATTCTTGGCTTTCACAGTGTACTTAGCCGTATCGTTTTTGGAAGTTTTTATAAAGGTTAACTTGTACGTGTTTCCTTCCTTCTTTGGTTTTGGCCTTGTTATAGGTTGATCGTTTTTGAACCATTCCACGTTTGGTTCCGGGTTACCCACAATGACAGTTTTGAGAGTTATTGTCTCACTCTTCCTCACTGTGAGAGATGTGAGTGGTTCTATGACTTCTGGCCCTTCTTTCTCGTCTGTGAAAACCTTCAGAGTGAACTCAACAGAAGCTTCTCCTTCCCTATTCTTAGCAACGATCTTGTAGTGACCTTCTTGTTTCTTGAGGACCTTCTTAATTTTCAGTATTGTCTTATAAGTGTGCGTTTCCGAAGTGGACACTATCGTGACGTTACCCTTTGCGCTGACTCGTTTACCGTTTCTGTACCATTTGATTTCTGGTTCAGGTACCCCGACTAGAGTGCTGTCAACCACTACGTCTGTTCCTTCTGGAACACATTGGGGATGAGGCTTGGTGGCGAAGGTAGGTGGAATGCCTTCGAGTATGTCCGCGAGGGATGAGGTTCGGGATAAACTTTTCCTTGAAATTGTCGTCAAATCGGAACCGTGCGACGACAAGGGATACTCTACTATGAGCTCTGTCGTGCTAGAAGCGAACCCAGCGGAATTTTTGGCGACGCAAGTGAAGGTACCAGCGTCTTCCGGAAAAACTTCCTTTATTATGAGTGTAGCTACGTTGTCTTCATCGTAGTACATTTGGAAGTCCGTGGATGTTTTGATGATGTGGGTTTGCCTGAACCAAGTGATCTGAGGTCTAGGGAAACCTTCGACCTTGCACTCAAAGTGAACTGTGTATCCATCGGGTGTGACTACGGGCTGTAGCTTCTTGACGAATTTGGGAGCTGCGGCCTTCTCAGGCGACTTTGATTCTGAAAAAAAAAAAGATTTGATTACAAAAAGAACCAAGAATGACAGCCTTTGGTGTTTGTATGGGTAAGATGTATGTTCGAAGGTAACCCGTGTGGTAGCGCAGAGAAAATCAAATACCACCGAAAACTCTTCGTCTTACTTGGATGATTTTGACTTATTTACCCGAATTTTTGTTCATTTCGTGAGAATGCTAGGCCGGTTCAAAATATCCACTTTTTACTTTCAGTTGCATTCATTGTACCCTGTTTAGACGGGATCAGGTTATAGATTGAATTTGGTTTCATCAAAATATATTTTTAGGTATATATTTTAAGTGACGAATCTGATTGTTATGTTCGGAGAAACACTATTATTTAGTGTAGTGTCGACTAAGAGTATAACTTAATTCATTCAGGCCTTTGTAAAACAATAACCTTTTTAATCTCTGTTATTAAATCACGTGATTGTCACAATATATTTTCACTTTCTGATGATGAGGCATTGAATCTGTAGTAGAAATAATGATCATAATAATCACAAAGATAACTATAACAATAATAATTGTTTGGAATTTATGTTCAGTTATTGAAAATATTGGAATCCCAGAAAAGTGATAAACTTTTGACAATCATTTTAAAATATGTTTTTATCAAGCCCTAAAAATGAATCAAATATAATTCGAAACATTGCCAAACACTCTCCTTTCAGTATACTGATCATTTGCCAATCACATTCAAAATGTTGATAGACAATTATAACACTCCTAATCAATTGAAGTTCTTTGAATGCCTGTTTGCTGAATTGTATCATAGCAAACAATGACTAGAGAGACGTCCTTCACTACGTCTGCACATGCGACCATGCTGATTCACAGTGAATTATTTTTTGCTACGAATCTAATTAAATTTTCCTAATTGAAAACTCAATTTTTGCGACTTAAGACAACCTGTTTTTCGGTTATATGAATTCAACTCACTTTCAAAAACTGGTATCTTATCAATTTTCTCGTTGAGTTTTCTTTGAACGTATTTCGCATATGCTGGTTCACTCATGAGAATTTTGGCAGGCACCCAGCCAGTTTCTTCGGTTAGATGTTTCTTCACCAGCCACCAGTCTGCGTCTGGCGTTTCTATCACATATACCTTCTCGCCTTCAACCATATTGATTGCTTGATCTGCTTCCGCCTCGTAAAAGGTGATTGAATAAAACAGATCTCCGGTCTCAACTTCCTCCTCGTGAACGACTTCTTCGAAAATCTCTTTCTCTTTCGTGATGCTCAGTGTGGCGGCTTCTAAAAATCATATTTTCAGTAACGCTAAATTTAAACTTATTTTTCTCAACTCACCTTGTTCAAAAGTGACGGATTCCTTTCTTTTTGGTTTTACTGTAACATATTCTTCTCCGTACTCGACTTGTTTAACTGGAGTTTTCAGACTAATTTCTTCTTCATTTTCTTCGACTACTGAGTATTTCCTGGAGGGTCTTCGTTTGAACGCTACGTGGAAGCTTTCCGAAACTTCATCTTCGTCAAGAGGAAGCTCTTCAGCATCACTTCCTTCGTCTATTATTTCCTCTATCGTAGGACCTTCTTCTTCAACTTCTTGAGTTATTTTAACAGTATCCTCTGCCGCTTCTTCGGAATAAGTAAGCGGCTTTTGTTTCTTCAATTTTACCCTAGTTGACAGAGATATCTCTTCTTCAGCGTATGAATCCAGCGATATCTTGAATTCCTGTTCGACATCTTCTTTAGTTTTAGTCGTCCTCGGTCTGAAAGTTACCGTTTCTACTTCGGTAAATTCAGGAATATCGGGCTTGGACGGTTTTCTCACTGGTTTCAATTTTTTAATTGTTATCTCTTCAGAATGTTCCTCGATAGAAGGTTTTCTGGTAAAAGGTTTCTTGGCGGTGAATTGAACAGTTTCTTGATCTGGCTCCTTGTCTTTTCTTAAAATAACTTCTTCGTCTTCTTCGGGAGCCTTTTGAGGTTTCTTCAATTCAAATACTGATTCCTCATCATCAGATGGCACTTTTATATCAAGTTTTTTGACTGTGATTTCATCAACTTCTTCTTCCGTAGATTTTTCGGACTTGGGTTTAAGCTGGATTTCTGTATCTTCCTTGGTGTCCGGTGTCGGTTCTGTTTTCTTGATAGTTACTTTGACACTATCTTCTGTACTGGATTTTGGTTTCTTTTTCGATTTTGGTTTTTTCACTGTTATTTGTGTTTCTTCTGTTACCTCTGGTTCTTCAGGCTTTGGTACGATCACTTCCTCTTTATCTTCTATCGGAACAAACGTTCTAACTGTTACTTCAGCCTCATCTCCATCTTCGGCTTTTGTTGTTTCTTTTGGCTTTTTCACTGTCAGTCTGGTTTCATCCTCCGTAGCAGGTTTGGTTATCATCTCTTCTGTATCGTCTTCAGATGGAGTGAATTTTTTTACTGTAAACTCAGCCACACTATCATCTTTCGTTTCAGGTTTCTTCTTCGGTTTCTTGATAGTCATTTCTTTAACGACATCTCCTTCATCCTCTTCAACAGGGACGAATTTATTAATTGTTACTTCAGCATCATTTTGGTCTTCTATTCGAGGTTTCTTTTTGGTCTTCGTGATAGTTATTTTGGTTTCTTCTTCAACAGGGGATTTTATGGAAACTTTCTCTTCATTGTCATCTTTAACAGGAATTGATTTTATTACTGTAACTTCAACTTCACCTTCATCTTTTACTTGAGGTTTCTCCCTAGGTTTTTCAATTGTAATCTCTGCTTCTTCTGCAGCTTCTTCTTTATCATCTTTTATAGGAATACATTTCTCCACTGTAATTTCAGCTTCACCTTCATCTTCTAGTTGAGGTTTCTCTCTAGGTTTTTTAATGGTAACCTCTGCTTCTTCTACAACTTCTTTATCATCTTCAATAGGAATAAACTTCTTTATTGTGACTTCAGCTTCACCTTTATCTTCTATTTCAGGTTTCTTTTTAGGTTTCTTGATAGTAACTTTTGCTTCCTCTTCTTCAACAGGGGGTTTTATGGTAACTTCCTCTTCTTTGTCATCTTTGACAGGAATTAATTTCATTACTGTAACTTCAGCTTCACCTTCATCTTCTACTTGAGGTTTCTCTGTAGGCTTTCTAATGGTAACCTCCGCTTCGTCTTCAACTTTTTTATCATCTTTAATAAGAGTAAACTTCTTTATTGTGACATCAGCTTCACCTTCGTCTTCTATTTCAGGTTTCTTTTTAGGTTTCTTGATAGTAACTTTTGCTTCTTCTTCAACGAAAGGTTTTGGAATTTCTTCAACAGAAATTAATTTCTTCACAGTAACTTCCACTCCATCCTCGTCTTTTGTTTGGGGTTTCTTCTTAGGCTTCTTGATAGTGATCTTAGCTTCCTCTTCACCGGGAGGTTTAATGGCAAGTCCTTTCTCATCATCATCTTCAGGAATTATTTTCTTCACTGTTACTTCAGCTCTACCCTCGTCTTCTACTTGTGGTTTCTTTTTAGGTTTTTTGATAGTAACTTTCGATTCTTCGATGGGAGGTCTGATGGTAACTTCTTCCTCCTTATCATCTTCAACAGGAATCAATTTCTTCACCGCGACTTCATCCTTACCTTCATCTTCTTCTTGAAGTTTTTCTTTCGATTTCTTGATAGGTTCTTCTGTCTGTTCCTCAACTGGTGGTTTTACAATTAACTCTTTGTCATCCTCCACAGGCACGACTTTCCTGATTGTTATTTCTGCTTCACCTTCATCTTCTTTTTGAGGTTCATTCTTGGGTTTTTTGATGGAAATTTCCTCCTTATCTTCAACTGGGGATTTAATGATTACTTCTTTCTTTTCTGTGACAGTAATTTCAGCCTCGGCTTCATCTTGAAAGTGAGGTTCCTTGGGTTTTTTGATTGTTACTTCGACCTTCTCTTCAGTGGTAGGTTTAAAGTCCACTTCCTCAGTTTCGCTCTCTTTTATAGGAATGACCTTTTTCACTGTTACTTCGGCCTCTTCTTCATCCTCTATTTGTGGTTTATCTATAGGTTTCTTCAGAGTTACTGCTACTTCATCTTCCTCATCGGGAACAAATTTCTTTATTGCGATTTCATTTTCACATTCTTCTTCCACTTGAGGTTTCTTTCTAGGTTTTTTGACAGTCACTTCTTTGTCTTCAGTAGGTGGTTTTATGATAATTATTTTTCCATCTTCAACTCCGGACTTCTCTTCAACCTCTGTCTTCTCTGATTTTTTTTCAAACACTTTTTCTGGCGAAAGTTTTTCGACTTTTTCAATTTTCTTTTTGTGTTTTTCTTCAGGTTCAAGTTTTTCTTGGTCGGGTAATTTTTCTTCTTCATCTTGGGGTTTTTCGATGGGCTTTGGTTTTTCTTGGACGGTAACTTCTGCAACATTGGTATCTTCTACAACTGTCCCATTTTCTGTCAATTTTTCAGTAGGTAATTCTGTAGAATCCTTTTTGGAAACTTCGGCCACTTCTGTTACTTCCTTAGGAGATTTTGGTGCTTCAGGTTTCGTTTTCTTCATTTTCTCTTGTTTGTTAACCACTTCCTCTATTTCTTGTGGTTTTTCGATAAGTGGTTCCAAGACCATTTCAGCTTCAACAGTAATTTCAGAAATTTCTGTAGGAGCTGGTACGTGTTTGTCAATAATGATATCTTCCTTAATAATTTCTGTTTCTTCTGGTTTTGGTTTGAATGATACGACATTGACTTGTTCTTCTGTTGGTTCAATCGACTTTTTCTTTCTCATAATAACGGTATCCATTGAAATATCCAGAGGTTGTGCTATCTCTTCAGGAGTTTCCTCTTTTGGTTTTCGTTCTTTTTTGACTTTGGTTGATTTCTTCTTCTGTTTCTCCACATACGCGTCTGTTTTTGGACTTGTTTCTCTTCCTGTGAGTGGTTTTTGTGTTAGTTCTTCTTCAGTCTTTTGGTCGATTTCATCTTCAGATTTTTTGAATGGTTTCAGAGTTATTTCTTGAGGCTCCTCTTCGGGCTTGTCTTTTGAAGGAATTCGAAGTTTCATATCATCAGTTTCTTCCTCTGTCATATCCTTTGGTTTGCCTTTCTCAAGTGTAGTTTCAATTGTTTCCGGGGGGATTATTTCTTTTTTCTTAGGTTTGTACTCGGACTTGGGTTTTTCATGTGTATCTTTATCGATCTCTTCTATTTGTGTCAGCTCTAGTTCTGTTTTATCAGGAATGTCTCTCTTTAGATCGAAAGGTTCAAATGGCGGAATATCGGGTTTTTCTGTTGGTTTTTTCGCTCTTACTTTAGCTTCGTCATCTTTTACAGACTTTTCCTTGACAACGTCCTCTGGTAGTGTGTCGGTTTCCTTAGTTGGTGCCTTTTTGAGTTTAACAACTTCTTCTTCATCTTTTTCATCGGGCGCTTTACCCTTTCCTCGTTTTAGAGGGACTGTGGTTTCCTCAACATCCTCTGGCTTTTCCTTTGGCTTTCTCTCATACTTAAAAGCTTCGTGAACTTTCTCAGGCTGGGTTTTCTTCAGATCTTCGAATTCTTGATCTAATTTTTCTAGATCTTGGAGTTCCTTGTCTACATCCTTTAGCTTCCTCCGTTTGGTTTTTATAACTTTTTCGGCTTCTTTAACGTTCCTAGAAATAACTCCATTATCACGTTTTGTATCTAACAGTGTCACTTTTGATGTCTGCATTATTTCTGTAGTTGGTGGAAAATCGATATAGTTTATTCGACTCTTCAGTTTGAATTTAGGCATTTTCACCTCAGATTTTGGTTTAAGTGGCTTTTTGGGCTTCTTCACTGGTACCTCTTCTAACTCAACGACATCAGGAACTTCTTCTTCGTTCATTATTTTTTTATCCATCGATGGTTTGAGTTCTGAAATCTTTTCTTCTAAAGAGGTATCTTCTGGTGCTTTTTCAAGTTTCTTTTCTTCCTGGGGTAATTCGTTTATCTCTTCAATTTCTTCTTCGGATTGTGTTTCCTCTTCTGGTTTTTGTTCAGCAGTTCTGGGTTTTTTGATAATCTTCTTTTTTTTCACAATCTTCTTGGTTACTTCTGCATGTTCCTCTTCATCTTTATCAGATTCTGGTTTAATATAAATTACCGTTTGAGTAGGTTTGTCTATTTCCTCAACTCTTATCTTCATTTCTGGTTTTTTATCATTTAGTTTATCGACAGGTTTTCGTTTTATTTCTTTAAGTTCACCTATTGGTTCATCTTTGCTTGAAACTTCAACTTCGATATCAATTTTCCTTTCCTCCGCGACTAGTATGGCCTCACCCTCTTTCTTGGAAGTTATTTCTTCTTCAGGCCTACTTTCTTCGTCAGTGGGTGGTTTTGCAATTATTTTCTTTTTTGTCTTTACTTTCTTTTTGATTATTTCTTCTTTTATCTCTTCCTCATCCTTTTCTTCTGACTCTGGTTTGATATACATTACCGTTTGAGCAGGCATTTCTATTTCTTCAACTCGAACCTTCATTTCACCATTTTCTTCAGTTTTCTTAAACGGCTTCAGTTTGAGTTCTTCAGGTTCGTCTTTTGGTTCAACTTTGGTTGGTATTTTGGGCTTGATATCAGTTATCTCTTCCTCCTCAACTTGTATTGGTTCACTACTTTCTTTGGTTTTTGTTTCTTCTTCTGGGGACTTCTGTTTAGTGATGATTTTCTTCTTCTTTACAATCTTCTTGGTTGTTCCTTCTTTTGTTTCTTCCATACCATCTTCTTCAGATTCTGGTTTAATATAAATCACAGTTTGAGTAGGTTTTTCAACCTCTTCAATTCGAACCTTCATTTCAGGGCTTTCATCCTCTATTTTTTCGAAAGGTTTTATTTCAAATTCAGTTTTCTTTGGTGAGCTGACTTCGATTACAACTTTTTCTTCCTTCTCAACTGGTTTCGTTTCAAGTTCTTCTTTGGGTTTTATTTCTTCTTCCGGTTCTTTCTCATCAGCGAGCGGTTTTTTGATGATTTTCTTTTTCTTCTTCACAATCTTTTTGGTTTCTCCTTCTGGAACCTCCGTAGTTTCTTCCTCGGAATCCGGTTTAATATAAATCACTTTTTGGGTGGGTTTTTCGATTTCTTCAACTAGAACCTTCATTTCTTCTCTTTCTTCCATTTTCTTGAATGGTTTGAGTTTAATACCTTCCGGTTCATCTTCCGGTTTATCTTTTCTAGGTATCTTGAATTTTACATCCACATCCTCTTCTTCCTTAGGTGGTTTTGGTACCCCTTTTACTAAAACCGTCTCTTCCACTTCAGGACTAGGCTTTATCTTCTTTTTCTTCACATACTTGGTTTTAGGTTCGGGTTTTTCCCTTTCTTCACCTTTCTCATCTTCAGGAGGTGAGTATTCAATTTTATCTGGTTCTTCTCGAACTAGATCTAAAGGTTCAAATTTGATGTGTTTTTCTGTAGTTGGGACTTTATCAGAAGGTACAGCTTCTTCTTTTTCTGGTTTTGGTTTCGATTTAACAATTTCTTCTTCATTTTCTTCTAACGGTTTTTGGGTAATTTTTTTGAGTTTTATTGGTTCATCAATTTTTTCTATTTCCTCTGGTATTTTTCCTTTTCCTATTTTGATAGGTTTTATTTCTTCGTTTTCAATCTCGGTAACATCTTTAGGCATTCTCTTGAATTTGGGAGCTTCATCCATTTGTTTCGGTTTGGGCTTTTCGGTATCTTCAATCTCCAAATCAATTTTTTCGAGTTCTGGAGTCACATGCTTCTCATCTTTGAGCTTTCTGCGCTTCGGCTTTTTTATTTTTCCAGCCTCTTCTATATTTCTAGATAGCACTCCTTTATCTCGGATTGTATTCAGTTCTGTGATTTGTGGTTTTTGCATAATCTCTGTTAAAGGCGGAAAATCAATATAGTTGATTCTGCTCTTCAGTTTGAGTTTCGGAATCTTAACAGTTTCTTCTTCTTTTTTAGCTTTTATCTTTGGTGTTTTGAGTTTAATATCTGCAAGGTTGATTTTTTCAGCGACAATTTCTACAATTTTTGGTTTTTGCGCAATGACTTCTACTCTCACTATTTTCATGAGAACTGGTTTTTCTTTCTTAGGTTTCGATGGTTTTTTTCTGTATTCGCTGTCTACCTTTTCGGGTTCAGCTTTTTTGAGTTCTTCGAATTCCTTGTCCAACTTTTCGAGTTCTTTGATTCTCTTAACAAGTTTTTTACGTTTTGGTTTCACTGTCTCTGCTTCCTCAACATTTCGGGAGAGTATACCATTGTCTCTATATAACGGGGCTAACTCTGTGATTTTGGCATGTTGCTCTTTTTCTGTAAGCGGTGGGAAATCTTCAAATTTTATTCGGCTTTTCAGCATTATTTTTGGTACTTTAGTACTGATAATGGTTTCCTTTTTGACCACTTTGGGTTTCTTCAGTTTTACTTCAGCGAATTCAGGAGTATTTTCGGTGATGACAGGTCTCTGCGGTTTGTTGACAGGAATATGCTCGATAAGCGATAATAGAGGTTTTTCTTTCGGCATTGATATAACTTCAACTGTCTTGGTTTCGTCGATTTTGAATTCATCGAATTGAGGTGCTTTCTTCTTTTTGATTGTTTTAGTTTTGATCACATCTTCGATTATTTCTTTCGTCTGGCTTATGGGCAATTGAGGTTTTTCTGGTGATTCAGACCTTGGAATTTCATCGGGTTCTTTCAGGTTATCTTCAGGCGCAACTTCTAGATTTTTCACTTCTATGACTTCTGGTTTAGGCTTTTCTTCTTTTATTTCATCCGGAATATCCTGTACCACCATGTCCTCAGAAGGTGAAACTTCTTTTAGATCCTCAGGCTTGGGTTTCTTGATTTTCTTCTTTATTTTCTTTACTTTGGTAGTAAAATCTATATCTGAATCTCTTACAACGACGCCTTCTTGGAACTCGGTGGTTTCCTCTTGTGTTACTTGTTCATCAATCTCTTCTTTTTTGATGAATGGCTTCAGTTCAATTTTGTCAGGTATATCTTCAGGTTTATCTTTCTGTTTATATTTCAGTGTTATTGTAGGTTCACCTTCTTTTTCTTTCGGTTTACCTACACCCTTCTCTAGAGTGGTTTTAGCTGTTTCGGGTTCGGGCTTCTTCTTTAGTTTTTTGGGTTTGGATGGCTTCTTTTCATCCTCAGCGAGCTTTTCTTCTTGTACAATTTCTGAAGGTTCAAATATTTCGCTTTCTGGCAAATGGTCCTGTAAGTCATCTTCCTTGAAAGATTCTAACTTCAGCGCAACGTCTTCCTTAATTTTAGATGGGACTTTCTCAGGCTCAATTGCTTTCTTTGCTTGTAATTCTTCAGGTTCAGATATGTCAATTTTATTCTCATTGACTTTTTTCAATTTGATCACTTCATCCTCTTCTTTGACTTCAGGAACTTTTCCCTTTCCTATTTTTATTTTCTGGACTCCGTCCGTTTCTTTTGGTTTTTCTTTGGGAGCTTTCGCATATCTATATTCATCGTCAACTTTTTCCAGTTCCCGTTTCTTCAATTCTTCTAGTTCTATATCTAACTTTTCGAGATCTTTGAGTTCTTTGTCGACATGCTTGACACGGATACGCTTTTTCTTGGGAACTTTTTCAGCTTCTTGAACGTTTCTTGAAAGGACTCCGTTTTCTCTGTAAACTGGAGGGAGTTCCTTGATGATCGGAAGTTTTTCCGATTCTGTCTCAGGTGGAAATGGGAGACGAACTATTCGACTCTTGAGTAGAAATTTGGGTAGCTTAGATACCTTTGAGTCTTTTCTTTCTGGTATTTTTAGCTTCTTCAGTTTGATATCTGCCAGTTTGACAGGTTTTTCAAGAGGTGTGATGATCGCATGCTGTTCCGTCGATGGTTTTTCGTCTGCCACCATCAGCTGAGGTTTTTCGTCTACTTCAGGTTTTTCCGTTGCAGGAGTATCTGACTTTCCTATTACTTCTATGAGAACTTCATCTTCAGGCTTTTCCTTCGTGACCTCTTTAGGAGTTTTCTTTTTTCTTTTAATGATTTTTTTCTCGATTGTTATTGACTCTGAAACTTCTTGTTTCTCATCTGGTTCTTCTGGTTTCTTTGATATTTCTTCAGTATCCTCTGGCTCGGTTGGAACGGTTTCTTCAATAACTGTAATTTCATCTTTTTCTGAAATTCTTTGTTCCGATATTTTTTCCTGTGATTTTATAGGCTCCTGAATTACATCTTCCGTAACTTCCGCTGGGGTACTTTCTTTGCGTTTTATTTTCTTCACAATCTTTTTCTTTTTCGATGGTTTTCCTTCGGTTGATTCAGGTATTTCGGTATCTCCGATCGTTGTGGGAATTTCAGCTAATTTCAGCTTATCCTCCGTGGTAGTTTCTAAGTGAATTTCACTAACATCCTTCTTAAACGGTTTCAAAGTGATACCTTCTGGCGTTTCCTCCTCCTTTGGTTTCTGCTTGTATTTCAGCTTTATATCTTCATCTTCCTTCACGGTATCAGGGCTCGGTTTCCCTTTAATGATGGTAATTTCATCCTTCTCTAGCATTGGCTTCACTTTCTTCTTTTTGGAAACTTTAATTTTCTCAGGCTCTGAAACTTTGTCTTCAACTTCATCAGTAATGCTAGGTTCGTATTTGACTTTAGTAGGAGACTCTCTATCGATATCGTAAGGTTTGAACTCGATTTTGTCTGTTGGCTCTTCTTTTATTTCTGGTTTCTTTTTGCTGTCGACTTCTCTTTCAATTGTCTCCAGCTTTTTGGGTTTTTCAAAATCTTCCACTGGCTTTTGCGGAATCGATTTCAGCTTTACTTCCTCTTTGGTGTCACTTTCTTCGGGGATTTTTCCTTTTTTAAGAATAATTTTCTTTGGTATTTCTTCTGGTTTTGGTTTTTCTTTTGGCTCTTTCTCTACTTTAAAATCTAAATCAACTTTTTCCAGTCTGTTTTTCTTCAGTTCTTCTAGTTCAAGATCGAATTTTTCCAGATCCGGCAATTTGAGATCTTTGTCCTTCAGTCGACGTTTCTTGGTTTTGGGTACTTTTTGGGCTTCTTGTACATTTCTCGAGAGTACTCCATTATCTCTGTACACGGGTTCGAGGAAAGAAATCCTGGGCAATTTTTCTTTCTCGTTCAGAGGGGGAAAATCTATGAATTTAATTCTACTTTTCAGTAAAAATTTGGGTAACTTCACACGATCCTCTTTTTTCTGAGGTATCTTCAGCTTACGAAGTTTGACTTCAGCTAGACTAGGTACGGACTTACTGTCTACAATTTTCACTTTCTGAGGTTTGATTTCTTTTCGCTCAAGTGGCATCAAAACAGATATCTCCCGTCTTAGTTTTTCTTTCTTCTCCACTTCTTCCTTTATAGGTTTTTCAGATTCAATAGTTTCGTCATCTAGAAGCTCAGGCTTGTCCTTCGTCTTTTTCTTCTTCATTTTCTTCATTTTAGGTTTCTCGGGTATTGACTCGGTTTCAATAACCACAATTGTTTCTGGCTTTTTACCCTCTTCTTCAACAGTAACAATTTGTATTATCTCATCAGTGTTTGCTTTCGGTTTCTTGAAAGTTCGCTTTCTTATTATACGTTCGGGTTGTCCTTCTAGAACATTCGACTCCGTTATTGTGATTTCCTCAGGTAACTCTTCTATGTAAACAGGAATAAAACTCTTGTGTGAGGGTATTTCTTCAAGTACATCTGTCGGAATTTCTCGCTCCTCTACAACAACTGTCGTTT
Source organism: Leptinotarsa undecemlineata (assembly GCA_015342065.1). Classification (NCBI taxonomy): domain Eukaryota; kingdom Metazoa; phylum Arthropoda; class Insecta; order Coleoptera; family Chrysomelidae; genus Leptinotarsa; species Leptinotarsa undecemlineata. The sequence goes on from WOGP01000116.1 coordinate 18,472, forward strand.
TCGGCAGTTTTCCTTCTTCCTGAACTGTCAAAATTTCCGTTGATTTCTCCTTTTTGCCCTGCCTCTTTTTGATTACTTTCTTTTTGATCACCTGTTTTGTTGGACTTCCCTCTTTAGGAACATGTTCAATGATCTTCACCTCTTCAGGTAGTTCCTCGATGTAAACTGGCTCTGTTGAAGGAATTTCTGTGATGAAATTTTCATCATCAATTTCTTCAATTGTTACCGAGCTTTCTGGTTGTTTGTTTTCTTCTGCCACTGTGACGATTTTTATTATTTCTCCACCTTTGTCCTTGCGCTTTTTCATAGTTCGTTTTTCAACAACTTTTTTGGTTGGTTTGCCGTTTTCGTCTGGCTCTTGGAAGACTTGGATTTCCGTGGGTAGCTCTTCAACAATTATTTCGGGTATTTTTGTTGACATTTTTTCAATGATAGGAACATCTACTTCCTCTATTACTACTGATGTTTCAGGTTCTCTACCTTCTTCTTCCACAGTGCATATAGTGGTGGTTTCTTGCTTGCTTCCTCTCCGTTTCTTGATGATTCTTTGCTTTACTTTTTTCTGTTTCGAACCCTTTGGGGTGATTTCCTCAATAAGTTTGATATCTTCTGGTAGTTCTTCTATGTAAATTGGTTCTTCTTTCTGTAGCTCATTTTCACTAACATCAATTTCCTCAATAACTACAGACGTTTGCGGAAGTTCGCCTTCCTCTTCTCGAGTTATTATTTCAGTATTTTCTTGTTTACTTCCTCTGCGTTTCTTGATTACCTTTTTCCGTATTATCACGGTTTTTGGCCCTCTTTCCGTTGGTTTCTCAATAATTTCTATCTCCTCTGGCACCTCTTCTACAATCGTTACAGATGGTGTTTCTTCACGTATATGAGATTCTGTGATGTCTATTTCCTCTATGACTACAGTTGTTTCGGGTTTTTTGCCTTCTCTTTCAACTGTGCGAATTTCCGTAACTTCTTCTTTTTGCCCTTTTCGCTTCTTGATTATCCTTTTCCGTACTACAACTTCTTCTGGTTCACCATCTTCAGTTTGCGACTCGATGATCTGGACATACTCTGGCAGTTCTTCTGCATACTGGGGTATATATTCTTCTTCTTTTTTGCCAGTTATTGGTGTAGGTAATGCCAAGGCTTTTTTCAGGAGCTCTATTTGTACCAAATCTATAACATCCTCCGACTGCTGCTTTTTTTCAGCCAGAGTTGGTATAAACAGTATATTATCATCTGTAATAAGTTTTGGTTCGTCTTTTTCTGGTTTTACTTTACGTCTCGGTTTTTTCTTCATGGTTGGTTTTCTTGGTTCTTCTTGCGTTTCCTCTACTCTCTCCTCTGTCTCCTCTGGTTTTGGTTTTTCTATTTCAAGTACCGTCACAGTGGTATGAGGTTCTTTTCCCTCTTCTTCAACGACGAGAATTTCAGTAGCCTCTTGTTTGGTTCCTTTCTGTTTTCGTATAGTCTTTTTCCTAATGGTTTGCTTCTTGGGTCCTTCTTCAGTAACTACTTCTCTTACTGTAACCTCTTCTGGCAACTCTTCTACAAGAGTGGTTCCTTCAGATATTGGTATTTGTACGTCTTCTGGTATTTCAGTTTCTTGAATGATCACAGTAGTTTGAGGTTCTTTTCCTTCTTCTTCAACTGTTAGTATTTCGGTGGATTCTTGTTTTCTACCTTTCTGTTTCCTTAGTACCCTCTTTTTGATGGTAATTTTTTTAGGAACATCATCCTTCATTGTCTCTATTATCTGAATTTCTTCTGGTAGTTCCTCCATGAATGATTCAATTTTGGTCACAGTTACTTGTTCCGGCAATTTTTGTTTGATTTTTCGAACTTTAGGTAAACTTTCAGGAATATCTTCAATTTTTTCTTCAGGATTATCAATTTCTTCAATTGTTACCGTAGACATAGGTTTCTTTCCCTCTTCTTCTATCGTCAGTATCTCAGCGGATTCCAGTTTATCACCCTTCGTCCTCTTTATTACCCGTTTTCTTATTGTAGTTTTCTTCGGGACACCGTGTTCGAAAGTTTCAAGTACCTGGACCTCTTCGGGAAGTTCTTCGAGTTCTTGTACAATTACTGTAGTTTGTGGCATCTGGCCATCCTCTTCAACTGTGACGATTTCTCTGGATTGTTGTTTATTGCCCTCTTGCTTTTTGATCACTTTCTTTCTTACAACCCGTTGTTTAGGGCCTTCTTCAGTCTGAACTTCCGTAACTGTTATCTGTTCTGGTGACTCTTCAGTTATGAAAGGCTTTTCTGGTTTTCTCAACTCTGGGATTTTCTTTACTCTTTCTTCCGGAATTTCGATTTCTTGAATGGTTACTGTAGACTGAGGTTTTTTTCCTTCTTCCTCTATTGTTACAATTTCTGTTAATTCTTGTTTACCCTTCCGGTGTTTTTTGATGGTACGCTTTCTTATCGTTGTTTTCTTAGGAATACCTTGTTCAGAAGTTTCTACAACTTGTACTTCCTCAGGAAGTTCTTCGATGAAAGTCGATGTGAGTTCATCTGGTAGCTCTATTTCTTCAACGGTCACAGTAGTTTGTGGTTCTCTGCCCTCTTCTTCAACCGTATGGATTTTGGTTTCTTCTTGCTTGCTACCCTTTTGTTTTATGATTTTCTTTGTGACCATTCGTTTTTTGGTATCATCCTCTTTAATAATGGGTGTCTCCTCAGGAACTTCTTCTTCCGTATTGTCAATTTCTTCAATGATAACAGTGGACTGTGGTTTCTTTCCTTCCTCTTCGATGGTTACTATTTCGGTTGATTGTTGTTTTCCCCCTTTTTGTTTTTTGATTGCTCGTCTCTTCACTATTGTTTTCTTCGCAACTCCATCTTCAATAGTTTCTATAACTTGTATTTCTTCAGGAAGCTCTTCTATTTCATGAACCTGAATCGATGTCTGTGGCTCTTTGCCCTCTTCTTCAACAGTTAATATTTCAGTGGCTTCTTGTTTGTGTCCTGTTTGTTTCTTAATAATTTTCTTCTTTATAATTTTCTTTTTGGGACCCTCTTCAGTGTTGACCTGGGTCACTGTTACTTCTTCTGGGAATTCCTCCACTAGACTTGGTTCTTCGGATTGTGCAACATCTTCGGAAACTTCAGTTTCGTGGATGGTTACCGTAGATTGAGGTTCTTTTCCTTCTTCTTCTGTGGTTACCATTTCAGTAATCTCTTGAGTGCTTCCCTTTCTCTTTACGAATTTCTTTCTTCGAACGGTTTTTCTTTTGGGGCCTTCATTGGTTTGAACCTGCGTAACTGTTACTTCTTCTGGTAGTTCCTCTACTATCACTGGAGCGATTGACACTTCTTCAGGCAATTCGACTTCTTCTATTGTTACTGTTGAGTATGGAATTTCTCCTTCTTTTTCGATAGTTGTGATTGCCGTCGATTCTTGCTTGGATCCTTTACGTTTTCTGATTACACGCTTCTTTATAGTAGTCTTTTTGGGAACACCTTCTTCCAAAGTTTCTATTATTTGAACATGTTCGGGAAGTTCCTCAATGTATGACGCAGCTTCTGAAAATTAATATTCAGTTATATTCCCCTTACTGAAATTGGTAAGCATATAATTCTCAAAACTATAATCAGTTTGGGATGTGTTAAATGACTTCATATGGGTGATTCAATTTAGATTTATGAAGTATCTGTCGCACAAAATACTGTCATACTTTCACAATTCGAATTTAAACTGATTTTCACACAGTAACAGGGTGAACACACAAAATGCGGAATAGTTTTTAATAAACAAATGAACAATGTACTATGTCAATGCTATGATTTCATATTTTGAACCTCAGAAGGCACTCAGAAGTCTAATGTCATATATTTCTGTTGCCTGTTGACCAAAACTAACTTTTATGGTACATTTCATTAGTTCGGACTTCCATTGTCTACTATGATATAAACTGATTTGAAATCCCTGAGAGAATCTGTGAAAAAATAAAACACGAGATTAAATTAAAAAATTGTGAACAAGAAATGAAAAATTAAAAGATTCCAGCTTGAGCCCATCCAAAAGGAGGAACACTGGTTTAGTAGAAAATTCAAAGAAGCCGCATATATGTTATCCAACAACACATTTAGCCAAGCTAGCGAAGAGATACGCAACATATGGAAACCTATAATCAAGCGGAACACGACCAACTCCCGCCAAACCGCCAGCTTCCGCTAGAACCATGAAAACACTCAAATGACCTATAAATAGTCAGATTTCGGAGGAATACGTTCATTTATCACCCGAAGACGATAGTGAATACTAACAATCGAAACGTCGTGTAGTAACCAGGTTTGAAACCTTTTAATTTTTCATTTCTTGTGAATAATTTTTTGATTTAATCTCGTATTAATAGTTTTTCTTTTTGTATTTTTTAGTTGTTGCTTGTATTTCATTTCATTGTGATTTCAGTTTATTTTTGCTTGACATAATTGTATTTTTACAGCTAATTTCTTTTTAAATTTTTTTACAGGGATTTCAAATCAATTTATATCATATTAGACAATGGACTTTCAAACCACTTTCAAACTAACTTTTATGGTCTACGATATTGAGCACGTGCTCTTTATCAGCATTTTATGCAGCTTATTTCATAGATTTTTGACTTAATAGTCGAGTTTCTAGTTTCCCAACACTTATCGAACACTTTATAAAATTTTCTCTAAATTTACAATTCCTAGTTAACTTATCGATTAGATTTAAATAATACTAATTGACAAGATGTTAGAAATTGAAAATTCTGGTGATTACTGTCAATTGAGCTGTGAGAACTGTAAAAAGTATGTTGGTCAGACCAAACGGGCTATTAGCCCCGTTCCACAGACAACACAACGTATATTCGATTTTTTTTATAAAAAAAGTTCAATGTTGCTCAACACGTTTCTTCAAAGTCCCATGAGATAATTGTTGAGACCTATACATGGCACTAGACTTCTGATGATTTCGAAAACCTGCAAATATCAAACTTTGTAATGGAAAATGACCGGCATCTAAAATTATTTTTTAAATTCTGAGCTCTGTCTATTCACTGGCTTTGATTATCTCATGAACTATATTTGATATTGATTCGAAATTTCATAATTATATACATTTTTACGTATGTTGAAGAAAACTGATTTTCGGCTATTTTCGATATTTTTTAATATAAAGTAAGAAAAGTTCAGTAGGGCAATAAATATTGACGAATATAGGTGAAGTTTAATTTTATTGATATCCCCGACACTACTAATTATTAGAATCGAAACTACAGCACTTTTTCATAAAAGTGGATTTTGATTAAAATAATTTCACAGAAGTCGAAGAGAGATGCATTTTAAATATAAACTGAAAATATCGAAAAAGTTTATAGAACCTTTTTTCGTTTGAGAAGAGAAAATGGTTTAACATGGTGAAATTTCATTAGTAAAAACAATGTGTTCATATCAGTGGGTACTACAAAAAAGTTAACACAACTTATTTGATAATTTTTTATCTTGAAACGTTATACAAAAATATAATGAATTGAAGGGGTTATATTTTTAGGAGTGATTAATTTTTGGGATAGAAAGTTTATGGCTTTCTACTACTCCATCCCGATACGGAAAAAAAATGATAAGGGAATCTTCCGAAGAAAGGAAGGAAGTAATCAATTTGAAAATAAGTAACTCTGTACATGGATGTGTAGATCATGCAAAGTAGTAACTTTCAGACACAAACTGAAAGAAAGTCGTCCTGAAACAGCTACTTTCATATAAACATTGAATTACACGAAAGAAAAAAAATTCTTCCGAAACAAATACTCTTATATGAACACTGAATTATACAGAAGATTCTTTTACACAGTTTATATTCCAAAATTCGTTGTAAAATATAATCAGATATCATTCACATGAGTTCTACTTTAACTGAATGGTAACAAATTGCACTTACATGGAACACTGTCATACTCACTGGTATACATCGATTTATTACTTCTTTCCTTTCTTTGGAAGGTTTCCTCATCTTTTTTTTGTACCGAGATGGAGTAGTAGAAAGTCAAAAACTTTCTTTCCCAAAAATGTATCAATCCTAAAAATATAACCCCTTCAATTCAAATAATATTCCTTCTTGGCTGAGATTAAATCAAATAGGTAAATGAATGTCATTACGATGTCATCGATGACATAAGCAGATCAAGCTTATTCCGTGAAAATAAAAATCGTTATGGCGAAACATCGATGTATACCAATGAGGATGACAGTGTTCTATGTAAGTGCAATTTGTTACCATTCATGCGAAGTAGAACCCATGTGAATGACATATGATTTTAT
>WOGP01000117.1:0-32038 GCA_015342065.1 Leptinotarsa undecemlineata
TATAGATTATGGAAGGATTATGTCTTGAACCCTTCTCATAGATACGCCACTGGCGTTTAGCGTTTGGTGCAGATTTGCCTCAGCATGCTGTTGGTTGATACGAATCCATATATCTTTCCTTGTCTAGGACTAACGCTAATTTATCTTCACTGTTTGCTAATCTGTCTTTAAACGCACAATTCACTTTCTAGCTACATGCTCCCTCTCTGAGCGAGAATCCGATCTTATATAGTCCTGACAAACATTCTGGAGACATCTACCGGTTTCGGTACTGATCCATCCCTTTCGTTGCGGTTTCGTCGATCGCATTCCTACCGTTTGGGATTTGAGATAACGGTCAGGGCCGGCTTCAGATTCATTACAATAAAAAATAATAAGAACAGGAATGCAAAATGGAGTTGAAAAACGATTTGAAAAAGTTCTAGTTCAGCCCCAATTCATCAGTATAATCATAAATGTTCGCATGCAAATAATTTTTATTTCCATTTTAAAAATATTGAAGTATAAATAAATATTATCTGTGTCTTTAAGACATTGTAGGTAAAGCTTCTTCGCGACAGAGAAGTTTTGTAAGGTGAAAGAGAGATATGACCCTTATGACGTAAATTAAGGTTATGAATATCTGTCCTGTATTTTATTTTATTGTAAAGATATAGGAAACATTGTTTATTGATAATTGCATGGGTTGAAATGTATGGTGTATGTGAATAAGCCACAAAATACTGCGGTCCTCAAAGTCAACATAACCCATCACATCAGTCTAATTTAACCTAATTTATGCTAATGGAAAATTAGATATTTCGGATGCGTTCCACCCAGAGAAGCAGTGGCGGACATTTGAACAAATAATGGTATCAATACGTCGTTCAAACGAATAAAAAATGTCCATGACATCTCACACACACTTTTTTTTATTTAAATTGGAGAATGAGCTTTGAGTATTGGGATTACAAGTATGTTGGTCAAATTAAGCGGGCTGAAAAAATTGTGTCTAGTGTCGCTAAACAAGGCTTAAAGAACTGCCACCGAATAAGTGAAAAATGCGCAGAATTGTTGAGACCGGTACGTAACAAGAGATTCATAGATGCCTATGAAGTTTAAGAAACGCGGATTGAGATCTATGAACAGTGACAAAGTTAACCTTCAAAACAGCGCGTTGTTTACTCTCTCACGTGAAAATTATCGATAGAAAAAAGGTAAATATTAGATATCCGAACAGGTAGTAATCAACATTAGGAACAATAACAATATAACATAATAAGTTATACTAGGAATAAATTTATAAGGTATTTATTCATCCAGATACATGAAAAATATCAATTATTTTCAGTTTAAGTCATCTCCTGATGATGCTAACTTAGTTTTCGCGCTTCTGAGAGAACATTTTTGTTTTGGTTTGGAAAAAGTATTTTCAATAATCAAAATTCAAGTACAGGTTTCTTGTGCATCTTTTTCAGCTTTTCCACCTGTTCTCTCCTCAATTCTGTATGTGTGTTAGACCAAGGGAAATATTTTCAGGAAGCCAAAACTGATCTAACAGTAAGAAGTGATGACATCGAAAATCAGAGGACATGAAATATACCCTTCTAATGACAGCTAGTCATTTTGTAAAACCTAAGGGTGATCTCTCAGGATATACTCGTAATATGAATGATGTGGTACGGTAGCTTCACTTGAAACTCCTTTTGATTATAACTTGCCATTTGTTTTCAAGGTACTTGGTGAAAATCTGAATGAGTCGTGTCTGGTCATTTATCTCGCCATTGTACCATAAATGATTTCATCAAAAGAAATACTCTATTAGACCGTGCTTTCGGCCTATGTAATACAAAGGAAGGTCTTGAGAAGGAAAGAGACATCATCAAAAATGATCTTCAACAGAATGGCTACTCCAAAGCGATGGTGGAACAGACTTTGGCTAAAAGACAGCAGAAGCCTCACAACCAGTGCTTGCACTTCCCTACATCAGAGGATTATCGGAAAGGATAAGAAGTATTGGATCCAAGTAGAACATCAGAACCTGCTTCAGGTCCGGAAACACTATACGTAGCAGCCTCACGAAAACCAGGCCACCAAACGCGGACTGCGATTCCAAGAATTGCATTTCCCGGATACTTTGTGAGTGCGGAAAATCTTATATCGGTGAAACTAAGAGGCCATTGAATGTTCGCGTTGCCAAGCACAAGAAACATACACAGCGAGGGGAAACCAGCAAATTTGGAATAGCAGAACATGTTTGGACTCATCAACATAACATCGAATGGTCCCAAGCTGAGATCATACACAGGGAGGAACATTGGTTTAGGAGGAAATTCAAAGAAGCCGCATGTATATACAACAATGTATTCAGCTAAGCTAGCGTAGAGATACGCAACATATGGAAACCCATAAGTTGGTCAATTGGTCAATTGGCCAAAATGGTCAATTCTCGCCAAATTATTATTTCCCACTAAACCAGTGAAGCGGAAAAAGGAAAGCGGAGATAACCATAAATAGGAATGGGAATGGGAATGACCCATAAATAATCTTCTCTCGGAGGAATTAGTCCAGTCATCACCCGAAGACAATTGTGGATACTACCAATCGAAACGTCGTGAAGTAACTTAGCTTGGAATCTCTTAACTTTTTATTTTTGTTTAATTGTTCTATTTTCCATTGTATTTTATTTCACTGCTATTTCATTTCAGGTTTTTTGCTTAATATAATTGTTATTTTCAGCTCTTGCTTTTTAATTATTCTTTTATTAGTTCTTTCAGGGATTTCAAATCATTTTATATAATATCAGGCAATGGAAGTCCAAACTAATGAGATACAAAATAGTTATAAATGACGAAGATGAAAACTGAACGTCCTTCCATGGAAGCGCAATAAATCAGTTGTGGAGAGTTTAATGTCCTTACTTCAGCAGTAAGCCATTTTCTTCCTACTTCTGTGAAAGTCAATACTATTGCCTCATAGCTGTTTACATTTTTTGGGTTCTGGTGCTGAATCTTATATTTAATGAAAGCAGCAAAAAGAAACTCATGATTCAATAATTACATATTTCCCCATTCAGACAATTCGTATAGCCATCCAGAGAATATGTAGCTCATCGTTCTAGTAAATTTGAGGAAATTCACATGCTTTTTGAAAACTTATTCTTCATGAAATTTTCAAATAGAATGGGAAACCACCTAGAGATATTGGAAAAAATATGTTTTTAAGGAAAATAGATGATTTTTTAATACAGATATCTTTGAGATTGTGAAAAGTTCAATAATTCTATCCATACAGACTCAGGGAGAACTTTCATTGCAAGAGATCATTATTCATATAATTATGGAAATACTGAAAAATATTTTATATTTTACTGATAGCGTAGTGTGATATTGTGTTGAACCAATGAAAAAAAACATGAATACTGGAACAATGGATCAGCCACCAAACTGTCGATGAATTTCGAACGATGAGAGTATTTCCTGAAAATCAGAATATATTTGATATACATGAGTCAAACAATGCTAACCAAAGAATTTTTAACATATCGAGATGAACTTGCTGAAAAAAATTTTTTCTCCTTAGAGAGAATGTTAATAACTACTTTTATTAATAGATTGCTATGAAGAGATGATTCTACATCATTATCAAACTGAGTAGTTTCGAAATAATTGGAGATATTGTTGTTTTCTTACAACGGTTTTCAAAAAGAGGATTCATGTCATGAAATTCTATCAATTCCATGACTATAACAGGAATATTTCGAATCTAATTGTCTACGGTTTTTAGAAGAAGTTTCAGAGGTCAGGAGACCTGAGAATTTCACTTTCAAAAAGATTGTTCCATTCTCCAGAGTCACCATTTTTACCAATTCTATTTCACAACTATACTTATAGTATTCGTGGGAGATTGAAAAGATATTTTTTGAGCTGAACTTTACATAGTTTGAAGTCCGGAGGTTAAACATTGATTAAGTGTGAAATGGTGGTGGTATTAGTGTCCCCTTGTATCTTTCAACTTTCGGGAAACATCGTTTCTTGATACTCGATTGTCAAATTTGGGCCATAATTGAACAAGGAAAAAATCAATTGCTCGCAAATTTTGACTTTACGAGGCAGAATATGCTGATACATTTAATAACAATTGTGGTACAAGTAGATACTGAATAGCTTTAGACCAAGAATTAACCCCTGAGGCACCCCAGTTGATGACATTTTTCTTCAGTTGAACGTCTATTTTCTATATGAAACTTTTGAGTCCTTTATAGTAAATGATTTTCCAAGACCTTATATACAGCATGTATCCAAATGAGAATCCTCTGATCTAGAAAAATCAAGTAACACTAAAAGGGTAAAAAAACCGTCATCAGAGGCTGCTACTGATACTGCATCATCAGCGATATGTAGGAGTGAAGTTGTGTAACTTAGGCCCTGCCAGATGCCAGATTTGATTTGAGGATTTGTTTTAAGGTGGTTGACAATGTTTTGTGGTGTATTTCATCAGTTCGGACTTCCGTTGTCTAATATGATATAAATTGATTCGGAATCCCTGAAAGAATCTCTAAAAAATTGAAAAGAGTAGCTGAAAAACAATTGTATTAAGTAAAAAACTGAAAATACAATGCAATAACATACAAGCAACAACCAAAAAATATAAAAAAAATTTAACTATTAACACGAGCTGAGAAAATTAAAAAATTATAACCAGAAATGAAAATTAAAAATATCCCCACTTTCACCGGTTATAGCCAATATACATACGGAGTGGTTTGAAACTCTGGCCATTGAACAATCCCATAAGAATCCCCGAGTTTGGTTGAGATAAGCAGACGACACCTTCATAATATGGAACCATGGGAATGCAGAACAAGACACCTTCCTGAAGCACATCAACAACGTAAGGGCTCTGTAATACAAAGGAAGGTCTCGAAAAGGTATAAGGCATAATCAAAAATGACCGTCAATGGAATGGTTACTCCAAGGTGATGGTGGAACAGGCTTTAGCTAGAAGAGAGCAAGAGCTCCACAAGGAAGAGAACCGCCATATTCAGTACTTGTACTTCCCTACATCAGATGATTGTCGGAAAGGATAAGAAGAATTGGATCCAAGTATAAAATCAGAACCTGCTTCAGATCTGGGAATACTAATCGTAGCAGTCTCACGAAAACCAGGCCACCAAACGCGGACTGCCATTCCGAAAATTGCATTTACCGGATACCCTGCGAGTGCGGAGAATCATACATCGGTGAAACTGAGAGGCTATTGAAAGTTCGCATTGCCTAGAGCTAGCGTAGAGATACGTAACATATGGACACCTCTAATCAAGCAGAACACGACCAACTCCTGCGAAACGATCAGCAACCGCTAAAAAACCAATGAGACGGGAAGAGGGAATAGGAGATAGGTAAAAACAGTCAAATGACCTATAAATAGTCAGATCTCGAAGGAATAAGTCCAGTTAACACCCGAAGTCGATTCTTGATACTAACAATCAAAACGTCGTGAAGTAACTTGATTTGGAATCTTTTAGTTTAATATTTTTAATTATCATTTCTGGTTAATATTTTTTCAATTTTTTCAGCTCGTGTTGATAGTTCAATTTTTTTTTGTTGTTGCTTGTTTGGTGAAAAAGTGGTTTTTTCAGATATTTTTTTACAGATTCTTTCAGGGATTTCAAATCAATTTATATCATATTAGACAATGGAAGTCCGAACCGATTAATTCAATTTGGGGAATCAAATAAAAATAAATATTTAGCAAGATGGGACCCCTTTCATCACGCTTATATCTGGTATGTTATCTAAATATTCATCACAAAGCTAAGATATTTCAAAAACACATTATGCTAAATCTTAATAAACTTTTTCAATCTCCATATTCTTATTTGAAAATTCTTTGGTAAGCATCGTACGGATTCAAGTAATTCTGAAGTTTTTACCTTCATTTCCTTGTGGCACTAATAAAATAAAATAAAAATAAAAATAGTGAACAATTCAAACTTGATGATTAAAATCGATTAAAAACACAACAATTGAACTGGAAGATTCTGAACTTTCAAAAGTTCTTAAGTAACATTTTATCCCTGACGTTTTAAATTTTTTTGTATTTTCTAGTTTCGATACCTGTTCATTTTCAAAAAGTTTGAAATTCTTCGATATTTAATGGAAGGTAAGAGTTCTGCAACTTTCAATTTTGAACCGAACCGTACCGTACCGAACCGAGTTGTAGTAGGGTTGTGTTTAGTTTTTGACTTTCTCAGTTTTTCGGAAAAAAATTTGCGTGGCGGTTTTCTGCTTTGGAGCGTTACTTTTTTTTTGAATTACATCATTGTAATTTAACTCTGTTGAAAAACAAAAATCAATCCCGAAGCTGGACAGAAGTGCTCACCCCAATCTGAGGCGGTCGCTGGTGAACAGAAATGTCCACCCCAATTTACCGTTTTGAATGAGACTGGACATAGCAGATCACCTCGTGATGTAATACAAAGGCCAATGTGTAAGCGAATTTGCGCGCCGAAGCCAAAAGGAGAAAGAGAGCAAATGAGGCAGGAGTGGCAGCAGCTATAAGTGCATTCTCCTCCTCTCCCACTCCACCTCCAACAGCAAGAGCACTTCCTGCGGCGGGCGCCAAGAGCTCCGCCTTGAATAAAGGCAAGGAACTGGCTGCCCTTGCAGGAAAGCTCCCTCACTTGTGCACCTCCAAGGAGGGAACCCCAAGAAGGTTCCAGAAGCCATGCAACGACGTTAATGTCGTTGCACCTTCCAAAACCTTCGCGGAGGCCACCGTGGTTGCCAAAGAGAGTTTTGGCCTACACCTGCCAATATAAAGGAAATGTCTCCCAGTGCCCTGTCCATCTTCCTGGAGATGACAGGATGGACGATGACCTAGGAGGACATCTCCTCGAGAGGATGTACAATGGATCACAAATACAAATACAGAACTCTGTTGAAATTTGATATCCACCTTTATTGTTGAGTTGATTTTATGCAAAGCAAAATAATCCATGTGCACTCAAATTCATTACTTTCATTCAGTCAAAGAGACCCAATAGAATCCTCATGAAAAATAGTATCGATCACTGTGAAGCTGAACGAGTATATTCAAGTTTCACTAGTTAATTCAGACATATCAAGTAAAATGATTGAGAAAAAATCCTACTGATCTCACCAATGTTAGGTATCTGTGGGTTCTTCATTCTTTGAAATTTCCCCCCCTCGGATGATTAATCATCTACTTGAACACAAATTCCTTCTCGAAGATTTTTTCGACGCTATATAAATTCATGCACATTGACTTTTCCTCGCTAAAACTGTTTCACTGGTCCAGTGGCAGATCATTCAGTCATCGCGTTCACGACATAGCCAAGGGCATAACAATACTTTTGAGTAGCTTTTCGAGAACTACTTTTTACAATTTTTCGAAGTAATTAGCCAAAAACCTAAGTATTTTTATGTCAAACTTAATACAATACTTATTTGTACTCACCCTCCGGGTAATAGAGAAGACTTTTGATTTTGACGTAACCAGTTCCGGGAATCCGTAATTCACAACGAATCATAGAACCCGGTTTCAGTGTTTCTCTCGGAGCAGTAGCAATAATATACAGAGAATATCTCCCGGAAGTGTGTTTGCTGATATCCCATTGAACCGTTGGTATTCTATCCCTGAAAAGTTATCAAACACATTAATTGATCATTACCATATATGGTGTATACAAAAATTATTAGGTGAATAATTCAGAGATAATTTACTGAATAAACAGTTATAAACGGAAGTTTACATCTGAAAGGTTCCATTCAGAAATCGAATATAGGTACTAGGTACTTTTTAATTTTGACTGATGAAGTCAACTACTAGCGATCTAACCCGCCTTGGCACAGAATCAGAACATATATTGGGTAGGCTAAAAAGTTCATAGGCTAACACACAGATGACGCTATTAGTATTGAATCCATATGATTTTCAGTCAACCCTAACCTGCTGTATTGTTATATTGCTGTTTTTCTTGATATTGAAAGAGCATTTCACAATGCACTACCTGAATCTATAGGATCGTCTCCAGCTAGGAAAGGTATAGAATCGACCATAACTGGCCGGATCTATGACATGCTGGTAAACAGAACTGCAACTACGACTCTTAAAGGCGAGGCCATTGGGTTCAGGGTCACCAGAGGCTGCCCTCAAGGGGGGGTACTATAACTATATCCCCTTCTGTGGTCGCTCCTTATGGATAGTCTGCTTGATGCCCTCGACAGAAGAAAAGTAGGTTTGCAAGCTTATGCAGACCACCTTGTCATCTTGGCAAGATCCACGTTGGGTAGGGTAGCTTGGAATATCCTCCAAAGTACGTTGTTCACAGTTCGTGCATGAGTGAGCAGATGTCTGTCAACCCCAGCAAAACTGTGATAATCCCCTTCACCAAGAGGAAATTGGACGATCTAACGCCACTTTCCCTCAATAGTGAGGTCACTCCATTTGGAACGGAGGTGAAATATCTTGGCATTGTCCTTGATAAAAGACTCACCTGAAACGCTCACTTGGAAAAAGTTTTACACAAAGCCAGACTGTCTCTATGGACATGTCAAAGGATTTGTGGTAAAACTTGGAGTTTAGGTCCCAGACAAATCCATTGGATTTATGTGATAATTGTCAGACCATTGATCACTTTTGGTGCAATTGCTTGGTGGCCAAAGGCTTTACAGAAGACGGCCCAAGCGAAGCTCTCTGGCTTACAGAGACAGGCTTGCCTGTCTATCAGTGGTGCTATCAGTACCACACCGTCAGCAGTTATGAAGATCTTTCTAGATCTACCTCCTCTCCACATTTTCCTAGATAGAGAGGCTAGATGGACTGCATACATACTTGTGCGCATTGCCAATTGCACAAATGAATTCAATGCAAAGTGCAACAGAATGTTGGTTGACATTGGAAGTCACAGCATTGTGGAAATGACCTCTGACTTTATGCCTCCAACTGTCAACACGAACTCCCTTATAAAGTACTATTCCCGAGTAGAGAGCACCGGATCCTGCAGAAGAAGGAAATATTAGGAGCAGATAGTTGTTGATTCACAATTGGGTCAAAAACACCTTCCGGTTCTGGTGCAGGTGTTTTCAGTCGTTGACCCAGGACAGAGTTATCTACCTGCCTAAGAATGCGAATGTATTTCAAGCGGAAATACCAAATTGGTAGCAAACTGCCAAAAAAGACTCTCTTCGATAGGAAGACTCAACAGATTGTCTCTGGTCTGGATTCCTGGCCATGCTGGCCCGGAAGGCAATGAAGCTGCTGACTCTTTTGCAAAGGAGGGTGCTGCAAGCGGCTTCTTCGGACCAGAACCTGTCATTGGCATCGCTTTGGGCTTTGCTGAACAAACACTGAACACCTGGATGGCAAGAAGAGTTATGGACTTCAGGCAGAATCTCCCAGGATTGGTTCACGCCAAAGCGTTTATTCACTACAGCAGGGATGAACTACGATATATAACCTTCTTACAGGTCACTGTCATTTGTATCATCACATCACACATCACAGTGTGTGTCGCCTCTGTCTGGAAAATGATGAAACTGCAGAGCATATACTTTGTGCCTGCCTCGCTGGGGCTTATGGGTCGAATAGACCCACTCACTGTAGACCTACCTACCTAGGCGTTTTAAACTAACGTTGTCACGGAAATGATTTACAGTTTTTTGAAATTTACCATCTGAAAAGGATATTGGTATAGTTTTTCTTCACTTTCTTATTATCAATACCTCAACAAGGAATAAGTTTTTAATACATTACAATACGTTTTGAGTGTTTTTATCGAATTTCGGTAACCACATGATTTTAATTTATTTTATTTTAATTGTTGAAATAAACTTGAAAGCGATAACACTTTTGGATAGGGAATGAAAAGACCTTTCAAACTGTATATCACAAGCTTATACTTCCTATTTAAAATCTTGGGGGGTTGTACTTGTCATTCGACGGGGGTAGCATTTTTCCGTTGAAGTATGTCAAATTATAATTTAAATTTGACGTGTTTCGAGATTTTGTTGAAATATATACCGTAACCAACAAAATTAATTTATTCCATATGGCTTTTTCACAATGTATTTTGAAGTTGACGTGTTTCACGATTTTATACAGTCTCAATATCAAATGATTTATTCACGGTGGTCCGTTTCAACGATATAAACCACCAATTTGAGTACTTTTTCAACCCACAAGTGGTTGCAAAGAATGCCCAAGTTTTCACCTTCGCCCTCGTCACCCTCTTTCGCGAAACTCCCTAATTTCCGGTGACCAAAAAGCAATCCGAAGAACCTTGCCCTCTTGACCGACATGCAGACCATAATCGCATCATTTCTGCATGAAGGCGACTGCGAACAACAACAAGAAATCCAAACCGTGAAAATGGCACGTACTTCTCCCTGATCCACCTCAACATCCTGTCGAAAATCGATTACGGAGTTGGCCTCGTTCCGGGGTGAATCGACCATTCGCAATTGGGGTAGGTCAGCAGCGAAACTGGGTCACCGGCGAAATTTAAGCTCGGTGCGGAAATTAGCGTATTCCCCAATGGTAAATGATATTGTAGAATAATTGTGTATTTGGTGAGGTTGCGTTATTTGACAGAGCGAAATTGACACGTTGGCGTTGCTTGAAAATAGTATTTTTTGGAACAAATTAGTTTTTTGGGGTACACAGTGAAAATGAACGTAAAATTACATAAAAAATAGTGGAAATTCGTTGGCAACGTTATATTATGTATTTTCACATTCGAATCGGTATATTCCACTCAAAGTGTAAAATTCATTACCGGATAATTTATTGTTTCATCCACCATTTTGAAGTTTTTTCACCTTCCACTATCTGATAAAAATATAAAAACTATGATGGAGAATTTTATACCGGTTTACAACGGACAAATTTTTAAATTCACCCGATAAGTTGCTGCCTCAGTACAAAATAATTTCCACGAAGAAAAATGTTCCATCCATCGATAATTTGTCGTATTTGTTTGTTTGGCAAAAAAAGAGATAACAGATTGCACATAGGGTCTTCCAACAGGTATGTCGAACTTTGATAATTGATAACGGCCATCTTGATGAAGCTACATCAAATTGGTTGTCATTTATTCAGTCTGTTTTGCCAAATCACCATGACCGGATATAGCATTCAACGACACGTGAAAATAATAAATTCAAATTGGGTGTTCGGTTCAGGTAACGTACCGTCCATTTTACGATCGCCATAGTCGTTCTACTGAGAGGACTATTCGAAATGTGGTGGGTAAATTTGAGTCCACTGGTTCAGTAAACGATCAACCAACTCCCATACGTAGACGAAACGCAAGTTCTGCCGAAAAAAATCGCCGCTATCTGTGAGAGTGTGCAGGATAATCCGAGGAATCGCGTCGATCACAAAAACTCGGCCTTTCGCAGGTCACAACTTAGCGAATTTTGCGTTGTAACTTAGTATCCGTACAAAATTTAACTGACCGAAGAACTAAACGTAAACGATCTTAGAAAACGAAGTGTGCTCGCTGAAGGGGCTCTGGAGCAATTGACAGCTGACCCTAATTTTCATCAAAAAACTATCTTCAATGTTGAGGCCCATTTCTGGATGAATAGATGTGTGAACCAACAAAATTGTCGAATTTGGGGCGATACCAATCCACGTGAGATCCAGGAGCGTCCAATGCATCCCGGAAAGGTCACTGTTTGGTGTGGATTTTGGGCTGGAGACATCATTTGTCCATATTTCTTCGAGAACGATGATGACCAGGTTATCACTGTCAACGGCGAACACTATTAGCCGATAACTACCAACTTCTTTTGGCCTGAATTAGATTATCCGGACACCAAAGACATGTGGTTTCAACTTGGGGGCATGGTGATCTAACGTGGAGGTTATATGAACTAGCCACCGATATCGTGCCATTTGATACAACTAGACTTTATCTTGTGGGGTTTTCTTAAATCGCAGGTGTATGCGAATAAGCCACAAACCACAGCGGTCTTCAATGCCAACATAACCCATGCCACCGGTCTAATTCAGCCTGATTTATGCGCCAAAGTCATGGAATATTGGATGTTTTGAATGCCCCCCACCAAGAGAATCTGTGGCAGACATTTGAACGACGTTATATTCCACACATAATGGCATCAATAGGTCTTTCAAACGAATACAAAATTTCGATGATATCTCACACACACTTTTTTCATTTAAATTTAAAAATAGAAAGCACCTAATGAAATACCCTTTACTTATATTAACGTCTTCATAGTGGAAAAGAACTCTAAACAATCTTGGAATTTTTTTCTTTGGCTTGTTTTTTTTCAAAATTTCCTTGATCGATGTTGATCGGGTTGAATTAAACTGTTTGAACTATTTCAATTTTTATATTTTTTCTGATTGTGGAAGATAACATACTGTATTTGAAGTGAGTTTTCGAATTCTTCTTTGTCTTTGAGTAAAGTCGGTAAATTACTAGTCCAGCACTAATTGAAATACACCGTGGGCATAATAATTTAATATATAAAATGATAGAAAAATTAATGGAGTGTCTGGAATCACATTGTAGCGTATGCAAAAACATCGGACCCCCCACGAACGAAAATGTATTTGAACGAGGAATAATTCTGCTACATTATTTGGCTGTGGAATTGCGATTAGATAATATGCGTCCTAGGTGGCTTGGTAGTTATTAACATGTTTTACCCAGAACACAAAACTAATGAATATAGTAATCGATGAAGTAGACACAATATTTTTTAACGTAAAATAAAAATTTAATCTTATTTTCCATCCACCAATACAGATAATATCTAATTATGTGATGAGTGCAACTCGGGCAACTATTATACTAATCAAATAGAACTATTTGACTAAAAAAATCGTTCTGTAATTATGAGGAACATTACCTATATTTTTGAAAAACATTTAAAACTATGGCAAGTTCAATGTGAATATCTATACTACTAATTTTTGTAGACTGCTAATCACATTGTATAATAAAACCGTTACTTGTTCTCGACGAACCTTTTTTATCCAGCCAGGGATGAATATCCTAACATTAGCATAAACAGATTAGTTTTTTGATAAAATCTAGTGCTTCTTAACAAGCCCCGTCTTTCACTGCTTGAATTCTAATTAAGCCGTGAATAAATTCAACGATTAGATGACTAGATTAAATACCGCCAACGCGTTTCTGGTTCAACCAGAACGGGGTTTAGGTGGAGAACTCACCCTCGAATATCGAGTAAGTCCACTGACGAAACTGTAGAATTTCCTAACAGTTTTCTTTCGGTTTACCCCTTAAACAATATACGTTGCTTGAAAGAATTTTGTCATCGATAACAATCAATTCATTAATGTTTTTTTTTTTAGATTCCAAACATCTTTTTTTTGCGAAATAATATTAAATATCAGAACGTCAAACCAATTTTTCACCGACTTTAACTGTATTTGAAATCATTTGAACTGCCTTATTGAATGAAAGATAAAGGTGGACTACTTCATTTCAATTTGATTAAACTTTCCTTCAAGTATCTTAATTGCCCATTTTTCATCATCATTTCAAATCAAGTTCCATTCCAACATCACAAATGCCCATCTTCCATAGCGTATCATTTGAACTTTTCAACTGACCAACTTTTCATCATCATTTCAAAACAAGTTTCCTTCTAACATCTCAAGTGACCACCTTTCATAGCATATAATATCAATTGAATGTGTCTTCTAAAATCTTAACTGCCAACCTATCATCATTTCAAATCAAGTTCCTTTCAAAAATGACCTTTCATAGTACATCATTTCACAATAATTTACCTTGTAACATTCAAACTGACTACCATTCATCATCTTTTGAAATGAATTTCTATTTCTAAATGCAAACTGGTAACCGTTCATCATCATTTCCAATCAAGTTCCCTTCTAATATATCAATTTTCCTTCTAACATCATAACTGATTACCCTCCATCATCATTTGAAATTAATTTTTTTCAACTGGTAAACTTTCATCATCATTTCAAGTCAATTTCTCTTCTACCATTTCATGTGACTACCTTTTATAGCATATCATTTCAAATGAAGTTCCTTTTTTTCTAATATCGTGAGTAATGACTTTTCATACGAGTATGTCTCAGGAGGTTGAGAAAATGTCCTGAGAAGAATTCCTCGTTTCTTCGCCATTTCATCATTTTCTCTTATGTATTATTTCAGGCTGCAATATTCTGTTTACTTTATAAATGAGCGTTCTTACATTCTCTTTTGAATTGCTATTCTCATTCCTTATTCATGTTTGCAAATTTTTTGTTTCAATCAATTCGTCAGTAATGTCAATATTTCGTATTTTCATTTTATTTGTTCTTCCATTTATTCCAAATCTGTGATCACACTATAAATAACTGACACTTTGTATGTGGTCATAAAAAACGTAGCAATTTGAATGCTTCTAAGTGGCAACTTTATTTTTTTAATCATTCCCCGATAGCCGAACTGAATCGCACATTAATTCCTCGTCTAGGTAGTACTTTCTGTAATTCACCAGATAAAAGTAAACCAGCAGCCCACGAAGACGAGCCGACTCGGTAGAAGAAGAGTACCAGTACCATCTCGTGACGTCACGTCCGGAATATTAGAACCGGCGCCTTGCTCCAGCAGAGCGCGACCTGACCAACAGGTTGAAAATAAAAGTAGATTAGAGAATATGCGATGCAAGTTTAATGTCATTGTTGCCAAGCCAACTCATCTTTAATTCAATGTTATGGGTACTTTGTTGGTGAAAATTTGAAAGCTGCAAACTTGCCATTCGAGATTCGTGTACATAGATAAATTCTACAAATTGGCGATACGGAATTTTCATCGAAATGTTTGCTTTCCCTGCCACATTCTCAAATCTGTCAGTTGGTTTATTACTCTAGTTCAAAAGTACAACTTCACAAAATTCCAGTTTCATTGAGGTGCCACTCGATTCGTAATATCACACAGAGAAATTTACGATTTCAACCAAGTTGGGCCAAGTTCAAAAGCGACACTGAATTCTCCTCAAAACTTTTGCAATTGGGTTATTACCCTAGTTTACAAGTACCACTTCACATAGTTCCAGTTTCATTGAGGTGTCAATCGATTCGTAATTTCACACAGAAAAATTCACGATCTGAACCAAGTTGGGCCAAGTTCAAAAGCGATACTGAATTTTCCTCAAAATTTTTGCTTCTCCTGCCATATTCTCAAATTTGCTCAGTTTGGTTATTACTCTAGTTCACAAGTACCATTTCACAAAATTCCAGATTCATTGAGGTGTCACTCGATTCGTAATATCACACAGAGAAATTTACGATTTGAACCAAGTTGGGCCAAGTTCCAAAGCGATACTGAATTTTCCTCGAAATTTTTGCTTCCCCTGCCACATTCTCAAATCTGCTCAGTTGGGTTGTTACTCTAGTTTACAAGTAACCTTTCACGTAATTCCAGTTTCATTGAAGTGTCAATCGATTCGTAATTTCACACAGAGATTTTCGATTTGAACCAAGTTGGGCCAAGTTCAAAAGCGATACTGAATTTTCCTAAAAGTTTTTGATTCTCCTGCCACATTATCAAATTTGCTCAGTAGGGTTATTACTCTATTTCACTAGTACCATTTCAAAGCACCATCTAGTTAGCTTTAAAATAGAAAACTTTTTCCTAATTCAACCGACTTTGTATATCTTCCACATTTTCCGATTCTGCACCACCCTGCCTTCTTATCTTGGACACAAAATAAATCTCTATTATAAATTGAGTTTTGATTATTTTGAAAATGTTGATTTTCATGAAAAAATTCTTCGGAGCTTTTTGAAAGAAAATGTGTTTTTGAATAAACAAAAAAGGTAGTCGCTTATTTCAATGTGCTAGGAATTGGACGTTAAAGGGTAAGACCTCGTTAATCCTCGGATAGCACAAGTTTCGACTTCTGACAGTTGTCATTCGTAGTTGACGGAAAAACATCTTCAGATTTTTACAGATTTTAAGAGAATGTCCGATTATAGCAGAGACATTGGATATCAAAAATGCTCATTCGGATATGATACGATTTTTCATAGATTGTCCTCCACTATGAAAGTCTAGGCTGCAATTCAATCAGATGTGCTTATTAAGTCTCTAAGTGTTTTACACAGAGATTTGTTTTAATTCTTACATCTGAAAGAATCTCGAACATTCCGATTGTTTGAATTCAGTTTTCCATTTGTGCATGGTCTATATTCATTAAGTTATGTAACAAACTAAATACAATGAAACAATTACTTTCACAGAACTGGCCTTCATGCTGTAGATTACAATTTCGGTTAAGATTCCGATATTTAAATTGAAATACAATGTGAAGCTGTACCAAGCAAATATATATACGAATTTCCGTCTTCTTTCAAGCATAACCAACTTGGTATATTATTTCACTGGTAACCTTGCACACTCGACTTCCTAAACGAGCGACTTTTATACTTCCGGCTTTTACGAATTAAGTACACCATTTTTTCGGTCTCGTTTTGTTCTTATTACTTATACGGTCCGGCGAACAACGAGATTTAACGATGTAACGTCCTCGGATGTTATGGTATTCACTATTCCGACCCTTGAAGTTTTGATGAATCATTTGTGAGATAACACCTTGACGATAAATTAGTTTGTTTCGCTTCGTCAGTATCAGGAGGTAGTATTCAAATTCGTATAACGGAGTGCCAAAAGCAGATAATATTACATACTTGCAGTGGAGCAGGCCTGCTCTGTACAACATCATCTTTTAATTTTTGGAATCGAGAAAAGTGATTAGTGAACTGGACTACTAGATCGCCAGATTCATGACTGTTGGAACTTTATGTAGATTTGTCTAGAAAGTGGACTTCAAGGTTGGGTTAGATGATAGCTCCTCATTGAACATCTCCAAATATTAGTCTCGATCCCAGCAAGAAATTTATTCCAACTAACGTCATAACTTAGGTAGCTATAGCTACCTGTGTATATTATAACATGAAATATCATTTAGTGTCATGGTATAAATTTCACAATATCCGAATATAAAAAAATAACTACTCAACAGTCCTATGAACATATACCAAATGCTATTTCATTTTTAAGGGATCTTTTGTTGAAGAAATTATTACTGTTTGATGTTTCATAGGTTTTCAAGCTTCCACGACCTCTATTTATAAAATTATAGAAATGACATTTCATTAGTTATTTTTGTATAACAGCTATCATTTTGGAAAACGAATCTTTTTCGTTCTCAAAACTTGAAAAAAGTGACAATTAATATAAATATTTCGAAAAGAAACGTTTACAATAGTAATTCATCATTTATTCTTCAGATTGTGGAAGGGTGAAAGCATAAAAAACGTCAAACGACAAAATGCTAATGCGTTTCAATAGAAAATAATTGATAAGATTCAGAAATTCTATCATCGTTATTTCTGCTGACAGATTATAAACATTTCAATATGATCTGTGAGGTGGGGTTATTTATCGGGTGACAGTGAAAATATTTTTCTCATTACACTATACCAAATATCAAATTTTTATAACCATAAATGATTCCGACCATTAATAGTTATCCTAATGTATCGTACCAGTAGCAGAATATGATACACTTTATTCTTCATCTTTTCAAAGAATCTAATTAAAATTCTAATTTGCAGAATTATTGACATGATCTAATTCCTATTTTTTGTTACAGGTAGGTGTCTCCAAAAACATTAGATCACTATGAATGAGTAAGTTAGTTTTTACATTGTCCCAAGACATGGCAAAAGGAATCTCAATTGTACTTCCGAGTATATTTCTTCGTCCAAATAGCTATCAGAGAAACAATGACCCCCTCCCTAACTAATATCGACGACTATTCAATTGTATTACTAATGCTTTTTTTACAGTTAGCATGATTTGTGATTTGCGATTTTTTTACTCTATTAGTTATATTTGAAATCATTATAAATCCTAGTCTCATTACTGTTCCAATATTTCCATTATTATCATTACTTACCACGACTTGAAATTTATGGGGTTTTTCACTTTTGATAATCTCATCAGTTGTTGAAAGTATTCATTTGACAAGTCCCTCATTTTTCTTATTATTTAAAATTTTCCAAGTTTCTTCCCATCATATCCGATATTATCTTTTGCACGTTATTACTTATAGATGTGTTTCTACCATGAATTATTGCATAGATAGAATGTGATCTATCGAAAGTCTTCGATTTCGTTACTCGTGTTTCTTGTGTTTCAGAACTTCAAAAAGGTTTCATTCTCAACCATTTTCATTTTATCAAAACTTCAAATTCCTTACAAATGCTAATGAAATGGGACGTCCAATTATAAAAGTTAACTCGAAAATGGAAAAACCTATATTGAAATTCATTATTATTATTATTATATTCATTGAAATAGAATCGAATATTGAAATTTACACCACTAAAATCGCAAGCGAGATAGGATTCAATATCCTTGGTAGTTGCCTTCGAGTATCACTGGTAAACTGTGATACAAACATTCATTTTAAGAAAAAAACTCCAGTGAAAGTATTTTCAAATATAATGATGATAAATCACAAACTGCTGAAATACTTTGCTCAAACAATAATCGGAAATATATATGCACAGTGTTACAAAAATAATACTTCAAGGATTTTCTGTTTCAAACTTTCCACGCGTAGTATAGTCGAAGTAACTGATATAGTAATCTAAGGTGTCGGCGAAGTAAAAACTGTTATGTATCGCCGTTGTGTGTGTTATTAAAGGGAAACTGCTGGAAGGTAAGGGGCACTATATCTTTTATTAAACTATAAATAAAAATGATTAACAGTTTAATTCTTCAATGTTTCTTTATCTTCCAACATTTGTTTCTGAAGGTTTATTTTAACCCGTTTTAAATGTAATACACACTTCCAGTCAATCAAAATTTGACTTCAATTAAGTCTTCATTTTCACAGCAAGCAAATGTTTTCATAGATCTTCGTCGACATTCATTCAGTAAATGTGTATCATACTTTTTATATTTTTTGTTATAAAAAATTATGAAACTTTTTTAAATTCAACACCCTCTATTTCGAGAACTGTGAATTTTTTTAAACAGTTTTTCCACCAAATGTTAATGAACTCCCTAATGGAATATTACATCAGTTCGGACTTCCACTGTCTAATATAATATAAATTGATTTGAAATCCCTGAAAAAAAAAATAAAGAGATTAAACGAAAAAACAATTTTACTAAACACAAAAAACTGAAATTACAAGGAATTAACATACAAGCTACAAACAAAAAATAAAACATTGAAATATTAATAAAAGCTGAAAAATAAAAATATTATTAATAGAAATGAAATATAAAAATAAAGATTAAAAGATTCCAAACCAAGTTACGTTAAGACGTTTCGATAATCGTCTTCGGGTGATAACTCCAGTTTTTTTGTGTTTAGTAATTTTTTTTTGTTTAATCTCTTTATTTTTTGTTCAGGGATTTCAAATCAATTTATATTATATTAGACAATGGAAGTCCGAACTGATATAATACACCACGAAACATTGTCAACTCCCTAATGGAATCTTCTTTTTTGTCCATTGTTTTCAAAAACACTCTGTATGAAATTAAGAAAAACGTGTTTATTCACGACATTTCGATTGTTTGCTTTGACAAACGTCTTCGAGTAATTAATAAAAAATTTTATGATGTTGAGTTGTAACGACATTGCATTTTTTTGTAGTAATTCGATACCTCAAACTATCGATTATCTGTTACCCACTACTCAAACTGTAGATTATAAAATAAAAATACTATTTTATCATTCAGTGCCGTCGTATATCGACCTTTTTTCGTCGTCTTGCAATATTATTGGGTCACAAACCCAATATTCTTTTTATAGGGACTCCCAAGGGCATTTATCTACGAAAGATCAATAACCTAAACCGGCATATGCTTCTAGCAATGTTTCGGCCTTGTGCAGGTGCAGGGCTAACAACCCCTAATGATAAACAATCCCTCTGAAAGGTTCAACCAACATCTGCCTCGTATTCAGTCGTGTCGGTACCTTTTATCCTTGATCTTCATTTTTTCTGTTGGTTCTATTCCGGGTATGAACATTTGAGTTGGAAAGGTCGACAAATTTAAAATGGTTTTATATAAGACGTATAACGACTGGCGACTCTTTATATAGATGACTATAAAAAATTCTAATCAATTCTTTGATGTGGTGTCCTACACCGATTATGACTATTGATTAAGTTCGTGATGATTTTGAGAATATCCTTCCTTCATTGCAGTATAGTAGTAATATTGGCATGCAACTTTGTTCATATATACCTATTTTTTTTGTCAATGGTAATGGTATATCTTGACCTTGAATGTAAAGAATTCTATCAGGTCCACCACTAGAAATGGTAATCTGCCTGTACCAGAGTTTTGTTCATTTTCAAAAAATTAAAAAGAAATTGGAACTAGCATCTTTCACCGCTATTTTTGAAATCCCAACTGGTTTTATTAGTTAAGGACAAAAGTAAAGGGACTATGCCACTTCTAGTACCAAATACCATACTTTTTCCTATATAGGTTAATTCTGGTCATTTTCGTACTTCCGAGCGGAACCTTGTCGAACTCCCAACTTGAGGTAGGTGTGACGTTTGACAGTGAGATGATATGTGAATGAGGAAGAAGACAATGGCGTCAGTGTGGAATGGAACAAAACAAAAAGATGGCGGAAGGCCAAAAGGCCACCAAGCCATAATAATAGTGGCATCGTCACGTCCAGCACATTAAATGAAACGGGAAGGAATGCGGAATTCATTGACAAAGAAAAATCGAAGAGACACCAAAATGACACTTAGTCATTTCTTCATTATCAATCGTCGGATCGTAATGGGGAATATTTGCCATTTTTCACTTGGGGGTGGTTAAATATGTTATTCCACTGAGCTCTTCAAATTAGATTATTCGAAAAGTTTTTCCTTGAGAAATATTCTTTCGCAAGAAGCAAATTTTCTTCGTTGTTGTACTTCATTAATAAATTGGAAATTACTGTCATCAATGCTATAGCTATTCATTATACAGTGGATTTATTTGATGTAAACCCCCCTTATATTTTTTGAAGAGGTCAACTCAAAATTGAAATTTAAGATATTGAAATTAATGCATGAATACTTTATGTAGAAGTGAAATTGACAGATGAAACTTTCAAGGTGGCGACTGGGCGCCATCTGGGAAAGAAAAATCTTGAAGCTCTTGACGAATACTTCACAACAAGAATACAAGAATATGAAAGCAATGTCTTTATATACTACTAAATGGCGGAACATTCAATAATTTCCTGAAGACAAACACATTATTATCGATATTTCTAGAAATATTCCTTTTTCGTCTACTTATTTCGTCGCGAATGTTTGTGAGGTGTTTCCTTTAGCTGTGTGGAGACTTTTGAAGAGGAATAGGTATCATCCATACAAACTTAAAATGGTACACCAATTAACTGATGTTGACCCTGATTGAAGAACAGAATTCTGCAAAATCATGACGTAAACCATTGCAAGGCATCCTACCTATCTCCACAATAATTATTTTAGTGACGAATGTACCTTTTTTTTAACGGCAATGTTCAAAGACGAAATTCCCATTATTGGAGTGACACCAACCCTCACGTTTTCAGCGAAACACATACCCAATATCCATAAAAAATTAACGTTTGGGCTGGAATATTGGGAAACTATATTGTAGGATCATTTATTGATCAAAATTTAACAGGGGAACTGTATTTGAATATACTGGAAACTACTGTTGACCCTCTCACGAATGAAATCGTCGAACCGAATCCTAATGAATTCTATATGGATATTGTATTTCAACAAAACGGAGCACCCCCGCATTACTCCAGACAGGTAAGAAACTATTTGTATACTACTTTTCCCAGTCGTTGGTTTGGCCGTCGAGCTCCTACAATCCCGCTCGCCAGATTTGACACCTTTGGACTTTTTTTATGGGAATATTTGAAGCAACAGGTGTACGAAACTGAACCCGCTTCAGTATTGGATATCGACAGAGAGTGATAATATTTGTAGAGATATTGATGTTACTGTTTTCGAAAATGTTCGACGTGAAATATCGGATAAGCTATTCAAGGCAACCATTTGGAACATCTTCTGAACTGACCTCAAGCTCATTACCTCATATTATGTAGTTCAATGTCAATATATTCAGGCAATTATTAAATGTTCCACAATTTGTGAAGACATTGACTTCATATTCTAGGGTTGAGAAATATTCGTCAGGAGCTTCAAAATGATGTCACAAGACCCCCTTTTCAATTTATTTTTTCCACAGATGGCGCCCATTCGCCATCTTGAAAATTTCGTCGGTCAATCTCATACATTTTTTTTCATCATCCTAAATTTAAATTTTTTGAGTTGACCCGTTCAAAAAATAAATGGGAGGGGACATTAAAGAAATGCACTGTATATGTTTTGATGGTACCACCTCTGTGGTAAAAGAGTTATTTCTGAACACTTTTGTTGTTAACCTTATTTCTACAGTCATGTTGTTCAGGTGGAATTTGGTTTTTTGCTGTTTTATTGAGGCATAATTATTTCTCCACAAAATCACAATGAAACACAGCTATTTGGATGGACTAGCCAAATTGACAATCACCGTTTATATTTTGCACACTTCCTGATCATCAAATGTATCCTGTGCAAATCGTGACAAGTTTTTCAATGCAAACTAACGTCTCTTCGATCATTAGTATACTATTAATAAATTTAGTTTAGGTGACTAATTATGAATATTGACTTACTGGGGTTTTGATCTTTTCCGGAAATCAAATCTTCTAAAGAACTGGAAATGATATTTGATTGTCCAAAAACTAATTGCAATCAAAGTTCTGAAATACTTTCATAGGCCATCTATATTTCTACAAATTCACAAGTCCTTTTTTCCATTGAAATATCCTTTCATAATCTGATATGAAGAATAGGAAATATATTCATTCCATTTTATACAGTTTCAAATAATATTTTTAGCCTTCATCGCTTAATATCCCAAAAGAAAGCTTTCATTTCTCTTTTCAACTTGTTTTAAGAAAAAACTGGAACCCCAGGCATCTTCAGGAGACGAAGTAAACTTGGTTAATGAACGCGCATCGAGAACGTGGTTGACATTAAAGATCCTCACAAGAAGCCCCAAATCTGGTTGAGATACGTTGACACACCTTCATAATATGGAACCATAGGAATATAGAACAAGACACCTTCCTGAAGCACATCAACAGCGTAAGACCTTCCATCACTTTCACAATAGAGAAGGAAGTCCATAACAAATTGCCATTCTTAGACGTATTGGTGAAGAGGACCGACACTAAGTGGGAAACATCTGTAAACTGAAAACCCATCCACACAGGACAGTATCTGAACCACGAATCCAACCACCATCAATCGACTAAAAGAGGAATCGATAAGACTCTAGTAGACCGTGCTTTCGGGCTCTATTATACGAAAAGGAGGTCTCGAAAAAAAACTGGGCATTATCAAAAATGATTTTCAACGGAATGGTTACTCCAAAGTGATGGTGTAAAAGACTTTGGCTAATAGACAGCAAGATCTTCGCAAGACAGAGAAGCCGTCACAATCAGTACTTGCATTTCCCTACATCAGAGGATTGTCGGAAAGTATAGGAAGAATTGGATCCAAGTACAACCTGCTTCAGATTCGGAAACACTATCCGTAGCAGACTCACAAAAACTAGGCCACCAAACGCGGACTGTGATTTCACGAGTTGCATTTACCGGATATCCTGCGAGTGCGGCAAAGCCTATATCGGTGAAACTAAGAGAACATTGCCGAGCCCAAGAAACACACACAACGAGGAGCAACCAGCAAATCGGGAATAGCAGAGCATGTTTGGATTCATCAACATAACATCAAGTGGTCCCAAGCTGAGATCATCTACAGGGAGGAACGCTGGTTCCTCGCTGTGACTTCCAAAAAAGCGTATTCGAAAATTACAAAAGTAATCAAAACTTTGACTACACTAAGGTTAATGGTTTTAAGTAAATTATATAATAAATATAAATTATTTAATTGCATCACCTTTCAGTAACAATGTTCATAAAATAGACATCGTACCAATCTGAAAGGAGGAAACTCGTTTGATTTTTTCTTTGTATGTTCTTGCAGTTTCATAGGAATAACTTTCGAAGCGAAAGAAAAACATATCAGAAGTAAAATGTAGGGGATATATTAACTCACTATTTCATAAACTGTTCAAAAGGTTTTCTGTTATGCTTCAAACAATAATGAAAACTTCTCTGGAAATCGTCCGAAATGCTGCTATAATATGTCCTTTGAGGTCATCAAGTTTAACAGAGTCAAATCCGGTGATCCCGGAGGCCATTCGAATTCTCTCCATCTACCAAATTAGCTACCCGGGAGTATCCCATTTATTTGGTTTGCTAGCGCTCGGGTTTTTAGAAAGTCGATAGTCCCTACATACAATACGATAGGTATATTTTTGCTGTTCCCAACATACACTGGTTATTAAAAGAAAATTCACAAAATAGATATCTTGAAAATGTATTTGTTGTTTTTCTTTTCAGAACAGTTTTTGGTTGGTGTTCGCAAAAATGGGTTCTTATCAAAACCGCTATTTACTCATATCTTTAGCATATTGTTTCAAAATCAGTTTCGCACAGTAATTTTTTTCTATGAATGCGCAAGTAGATGCGAACTGTAGGAAGTGATGAATGCAGTAGATTAAACTGATTGTGTGTTCGAATATCATGGGAAAGATGCTGATAACCTTCAGTTAGGTAGGTAATACGAACCTATTTATCTAGCAGAATTTCATTATGCCGCATTTTTTACTTGCCAACACATCCTTAACGTTTCATCTGATGCACAATAAAGCATTCATTTATAAGAGAGTGAACTTTATACTCAACACTTTAATTACTCAAATGCATGTTAATGAAACTAGAAATAGGAAGTTTAAACAGTAATAAAAATTGCAAGAAAAAATTGTAACATAAAATGAATATTCACGAATCGTCTGCTACAATTGTTTATAAGATACCAGTTGATGTGTGCTTTGTCACATTAAGTTTCGTGACAGACCATTTTGAACAAATAGTTACAATACTTTTTCATCAACCCAAAATTTCAGGTTTCCAACTTCAGAACTGACGAAATTCAATCTTTGAACCTATCTATTTTATCTATTTAATCCTTTGGGGCTGAAAATTCCTGATTCCCTTTCTTGATGCTTATTTACGCTATACAAAGAACCTACCTGCATATTTCAAGATTCTAGGTTCAGTAGCTTCGGCTGTACGTTAATATTAGAGCGGGCAACTACTACAAATTTATATTTTTACTTTAAAAATACAGTGTAACTTGAAAAATATGCTAACTGCACTAAGTATTGAATAGCTTCGAGAATCGAATTATGTTACCTATACCGAAATTCGCAAAACTAACACAATCTTCAACTACGTCTACCCTCACCCGTCTGCCCGCGTTCGGGCGCCATCTCGGCGATGGCGCTTAATTGCTAAGACTTAGACCGCTCGTCACCCACCCGTTACAGATATTCTCAAATGTGCATTGTGAAAAAAGTATCCAATTTGATAGTATTTATGGCTCAGTATTTTGCATATAGTGGCTACCAAATAAGAGTTAGATGTATGCTATCGGGGACTTTTAATTAGAACTATTTAAGATAAACAATCGTACGGTTCATCTGCATGTATCTCTGCATGTATCTCTAACGCAAAGATAGCTCTCAGGGAGCAAGAATTTTTCCGACTTACTCAATACTTATCATTATATTATGACCAAAATTACACATAACCTTTGTAAATTGTAGCCTATATGTTATTATGATGTATAAGCTATATTTATGTAAATTTTCATCTAAATCCGATCAGTAGTTTAGGCCTGAAAGAGCCACAAACATACATACAAACTTTCACATTTATAATATTAGTATATAGACTAGTCGGTAGATAATGAGTTAATGACTGACAAAGGTCTCACTACTATCAGTGACTTTTATTTTATAGCCTAAAGTCACCAAAGATTGAACAAATAGATCTTTATTTCAGATAGGTTCATCATTGTCTACATTTATAGCTAACATCAGATTAAATAGTATTAGATACGATAAAAATGTTTAGTTGTACCTCTTATTGAGAGACATTAAATAAATCATTAACTTTTCAATTTGATCCTTAATTAAAAACGAATATAAATAGCGCACTACAGATTTGATTGAATACTCCAAGAAAAGTATATTTTCCGAAAACATTTCGTTTTCTTTATGATTTACTGTTATTTCAAGAAAATATGACATTATGTACGGATAACAAATCTGGGGCACTCAAGACTCAAGGTCCCAACTTTTGAGATAATCTGATTGTAACTAGTTTTTTTAATTTTATCAAATACGACTAATACCATAGGGCAGCTCATAAGTGTACGCTATTGAATTGTGTGCGGAGAGATTGGAAGAATCCAACGTCATATACAAGTCAATAAAAGTTATCTCGGACAGTCAAGCAGCATGGGAAGATCTTGGCTCCTACCGAGCAACGTCTAGATTGATAGCAAATTGCCAAAAACGACCCTCCTCGATAGGAAGACTTAAAATATTGTCTCAGGTCTGGATTCCTGGCCATACTGGCCGGGAAGGCAATGCGGCTGCTGCAAAGGAGGTTGTTGCAATCAGCTTCATCGGACCAGAACCTGTCATTGGCATCGCTTTAGGCTGGCTGTGCCGAATAAACATTAAAGGCAAGGATGGCAAGACAATTTATGGACTTCTGGCAGAATTTTCCAGGATTGGCTCACTCCAGGGCGTTTATTCACCCTTCGAAGCTTGATACCAAACAGATGTTGGACTACAGTAGGGATGTACTACGATGTCTACCTTCTTACAGGTCACTCTCATTTGAATCATCATATGCAGAGACTTGAACTATTGGAAGATAGTGTGTGTCGCCTCTGTTTGGAAAATGATGAAACAGCAGTGTGCAAAATTTGTGCCTGCTCCGCTGGGAACCGAATTAAGTTTTTAGAGTTCGGCAGAGTCATACTCTTACCATCTGACCTGAAATACCACTCAGCATACAAACTTACCGGCTTCGTTAAGAAGCTGGGTTCGTTTGGTCGAATTTGGTCGAAGCTTCCTCCTTCCCGCCTTTATACTAAAGAAAAGTCAGAATCTTCCTAAGAAAGGAAGAAAACTATTAATTTCAAAATTAACTATTAACAAAGCTGTGTAGGTCACGCGAAGAAGAAAAAAAATACTTTCAAGACAACAACTTTTATATCGTTATGGAATTGAATCAGATATAATTCACAGGATTGCTACACAATATAGTATATGAAAGAGATAAAATATCACTAACATAGCACACTTGTCATCTTCCATGGCGGACATTGAATGTTTCGGAATGACACATGTCTTATTGCCTGTGTTATCCAGATTGGGGCTTCATTATTTTCGATTGTGGAAAATGAAAATCCCCAAAAAGGTCGATAAAAACTTTGATTTTATCCACATTTTTTTTTAATATGACTCGTTTTTCTACTTTACAATCATTCAATCAAAAACTAAGCTTTCTAGTTGACTCTTGCCTAGTCGAATAACTTTTGGAACTTCAGGATATCGTATATGCCCGTTGCATATCTTTTGAAATATTCCTCCGAGAGTCTACGTGTTGTTTATAGATTTTCAAATTATTCTATCCGAAAAATTTTAATTTTTTCTCACTATCTTCTACAAATGTTCTGAACCCACACCAGCATTTTCTTCAATTAAATGAATTTTTAGCTACTTCCAATGTCACGAATACAATACTTTTTATCGGAAAAACATGCCCGATGAATATTTTTTTATTCTGCAATCAGTGTTGAATTTTCTAATTCTCTTCATAAAACCTGTTGTATGACATTTATTAATATTCAAATGCAAATTATATATTGTTCACACGACTGGTTAGGTTAGTTCTAGAGGAATAAAATCTTATCATTCAAGAAACCTACTATTTGATAGAATTTGCAGATTATTTGCTGATAAAATATACTTTGTGTGAGTGTTATCATTAAAAATAGCTGATTTCTGACTATATAAATGCCTACTCCAATTTTCCCAGATTATGAAAATTTCGCCAATATCCTCATACATCAGAGTAAATATTTCCTTTTCAAATTCGATATTTGAGAATTCAATTGTGAGTGCAAATTTATAGATGCTCTGATTCAAATTATTTGTTAAAACAAACGACATATTGAAATGAAATTTTCACTTTACATGAAATCTGTGGTGGACGTTAGAACAATAGACCCTGAGAAAAATCAGGAAGTGGACACTCTGGTTTTCCAAACATTCTAAGTTAAAGAAGACGGGAGTTTAGAACATTTTTTCTTTTCAAAAAAATATTTAAAATTAAAGAAGAAGCTAACTTCAGGGTGTCGGTTTTTCGTGACGGTGTGGGCACGCATCATAAAAATTTACTTTCATCATTTTTCCGAACGCGCAAATGATGTATAACTTCAAAAAATTCATTAAAATTTTTTATACCTTCGGTTTATTCACGATAAGAGTCTAGGTTCAGTTACAATTTTCACATCAAAACCTTTTGGACTACATTTTGTCGTAATATTCATTATATATCAAAGAATACCGGCTTGGAGGCTTCAAAACTGTTCAATTCCAACTGCGCCAAGTCCCCTGCTTCCATAGAGGTTTTTCCCTTTAGGGGATCGCCAGGAACGGGGATGTATCAGTCGCCACCACCTGGTTAGTTACATTTGTTTCTAATCTTTTGGGTCACTCCGTATTATTTCGAACAATTTAGTAATTGTGTACCACCCGGTACAAATTCAAAAAGACTTTCTTTCAGAATGCCGGCAAATGTGTTTCGACTACTTATTATCACGTCCAACCAACCTTAATTCGAATAACTGTTAATGGACAGATCATAACAATAGAGAAGGTGTTCGTTATAAAAAGCGGTTTGACGTCAAGTTCTGTTCTAGATATTCCAAGGATCAATTCCGTGGCAGTAGTAGAATTTTACCTGGCATTCGAGATATTTTGGTCGGAATAACGGTATTCTGATTGTTTAGTATGATGTGAACCGTTCCACACCCTCATATTTTGACGGTGTTTAGTTTCAAGGTGGGGTAGACTTTTTGGCGGGCGTTGTAATAAAATATCAATGGCTGTTCAGTATTTGACGAGGAAATTTAAACAACTGGGTGAAGCGCTCTTCAATGGAAAGGAGCCGTTTCAAAAACCGTTTGAATTGAAAATGAAACGTTTCTAGGAAATATATTTATGGGAAAAAGCCTTTTGTATTTCTATTCCTACAATCATCATCATGTTACAAAAAATGTCGGAAAATACTTGTTTCGCTATACAATAACTTCCTGAGTCAGTTTCATAACATGAGTATTTTTTTAACATATAAAAAACATGAATTTATTGAAGTAATTCTGATATTTGAGATTCATCTATTTTTCTAAACTCCTCATTGTTGTAAAAAGTTTCGAATCAGAAACGCTAGAAATGCTACAATGGAGTTGAATATACAGATTTATTGACATAACCCTGCCATAGGCATAGGTGAATTCATTGAATTTGCAGATCTTGTGGTATTATTATGATTATGCTTTCGAAACTTATTAACATCACCTTTTGTATAGGATAGAATGTTTTCCCAACTAAGTGGAAAGTAGATCTGAAATATCTGCGGGCTATCAGCATCCCTCCTAATTGCTCTTAATAATAGAAAAAATCATAGAACAACCTCTTCCCTCACACTTAGATAGTAATAAACTACTACTAGTCGGGTATTAGGCGTGGTCACAGCTGTACTACAGCTCTACTGAAGGTAACCGATGATATTTTCAAAGCTAGTGATCGAAATCAATGTACCGTCCTGGCTCTTCTAAATTTCATCAGGGCATTTCACACCATCAGTTATGAGCTGTTACTGTCGATCTTGCACTACATTGGTTTGTCAGATGATTCAGTTTTTTTTTCGAAACTATCTGCACAACAGACCCCAGGAAGTTGTTCTTGATGTAGTACATTCTACACCTTTGAATTTGAAAACAGGCGTTCCACAGGAATCAACTCTTGACCCTCTCCTATTTACGATATACACCAGTCAATCAGTGAAATGTCTTCAGTATTGCAGTGTATATCTTTATGCCAATGACACCCAAATCTATTATTATTTTTAACCACACAGGGTAAATAAAGCTAATAGTCGGATCAGTCTTGATCTTGACACTTTCTCATCCCTTGCTGAAAATATGTTCTTTAATGAATAATACGTCTAAGTTGAAAATACTAATATTTGGTCCAAAAAATTACAGAGATAATGTAAAACAACAACTCAATATTAGTATAGGCTCTAATGGATTGGGAATTGTGAAGTAAGCAAAAAATTTTGGATGACTATAGACAGTGATCTTTGATTTGATTCCCATGTGAATAAACAAAGCTTACCTCCCACTCAAGCTGATTTACGGAAATCGAAAATTGCTAAAAACACAATTATTACTCTATGTGAAAGTCTTTGAACTATGCAGATGTACTCTATGGACCAAGCCTCCCCACAATTAGGAATAAGAAAAGACTCCAAAAAATTCAAAACTCCTGCCTTCGCCTTATTCATGGGGTACGTAGAAGAAACAGAATCTCATACGAGCTGAAAGAAACTTGTTGGCTTACTATGGAAAACCTAAGGTCGCTACACTAAGCGTGTATCTATCATAAGGTTATCTGCAAAAAAATTTCAACTTATCTGTATAATAAAATTACATTTCGGACAGACGTATACAACTTGAATGTACGCCACAAAGGCTCAACTCCTCCGATACACACTCATTAAATTTTTCAAACGATCATTTACGTATCAGATATGCAACATTTACAATAAACTTCCTCCTCATTTCAAAAACTTTATAAAATGGGTATTTTTAGGCAAAAATTGAAAATTGAACTGCTAGGTAAACAAACTTGACTACTCGATAATTTATCCATATTTTTCAATTTATTTGTTTTTTGTGTTTGTTATATTTTTGTTGCCAGTTATCGTGGCTGGGTGTAGAGGTTAAGTGGTAGAACAAACCTGTAGTGTTCTACACTGCAGTTTTGAACTTTGCCTCTTGGTTGTTATATTCTATTTCACCCAATAAACACCATTATTATTATTATTATCTGTGAACTTCCGAATAAAATATTTACAAGTGTCAAGAGGCATGATACCAAACCGAATAAAAATAGGTCGACGATTTTTCCGAAATTCTACATTAGAAAGAATGAGTATAACGAATGACCCCACTCAACATTTCATATGAAATAACTGAATGGAACAAATAATAATACGTCATTTTTGACGTTCCTGTGCCAACGTCATTTTTCAGTTACCTGGTAACAAATAGAACAGTTGAATGTTTTTATGTCACACCAAGTTGTAAGCTAGTATTTGAAAATATTACTATATTTTGAGTTTTATCATTTAGTTTAGGTTTGTGGAATTCTATTTTATGAGTTATACTATCGTGAGAATTATTTAAGCATACTAAAGTATTGTCATTAGTAAATACCGTGGAACACCGTGATATATTCCCCTCAATTCTGATTTTCAATTGTTGACATCTATTTTCGAGGTAAGACTCGACAACCTTGGAACATTACTTATGATACCATAATATGTCAGCTTCTGAAAAATAATTGAATGAGATACACAGTCGAAAGCCTTTGTGAGGTGACATAGTGTTAAAGATGTATGTTCCACCATGTTTATTA
Organism: Leptinotarsa undecemlineata; assembly: GCA_015342065.1. NCBI lineage: Eukaryota > Metazoa > Arthropoda > Insecta > Coleoptera > Chrysomelidae > Leptinotarsa > Leptinotarsa undecemlineata. The sequence continues at coordinate 31,796 of WOGP01000117.1, forward strand.
GTTTCATTACCGGCTGGTTAGCCGCTTTTGTAATATACTTTTTGCGAAAACCATACTGTGATTCACTGAAATAAGTATCTAAGGGTTAGGTTAGGTCCAAAGTGAGTGGATCTATTCGACCCTCCACCGCAACCCGCAAGGGTTTATTGTGGCTCATATCTATTCTCACTCGGCCAAAAAAAAAACAGCTTCTTAACGAAGCCGATTAGTTTGTATATAGTGGTCAGATGGTAAGAGTACGGC